>CAWUFW010003823.1:1485000-1708460 GCA_963921515.1 Calotriton arnoldi
CCACAGGCAAACAGGCTCCCCTAGAGTGCACAGACAATTGACACTGACCAGGGAGCAACTTAAAGCCCTTGATTGAGATAGAGCAGAATACACTCTCCTCCGCACTAAACAAAAATACTATGCAGGTGGTGATAAGGCGGGGAGGTTCTAGCTTATAAATTTAGAGCCCAAACCAAAGATGTAGGATCTCTGACATCCAAACAGATGCCAGCCCTACGGTATATCGTGATGCTGATATTGCCGTAGCTTTTGAACTCTTCTATACTACACTATGTAAGGCAGAGGAGACAGAGCCAGTAGAAAATCATAGGTTCCTTTCCTCAGCAGTAGCCACCCGACTGCCCGAGAGGGATGCATGCTCCTTAGAGGTCAACATCCGTGAGGAAGATGTTGAAATCATACTCAGTACCGTTTCGAACATTTTAATAAAGGAGCCTCTACAGACAATCTAAATGAAAGCAAAACAACAACAAAAGTAAAGGTTGGTTCAGATTTGAAAAGCTTTCATGAGGTGATACCTTAAGAGATAGAATTAATACTAGACTAAAGCCTTATTATTTGTTTGTTTATAAGTACCATATCTGCCGGTACCATTCATCAGACTGGTGTGAATGCCTGCTGCAGTGTTGCTATTGACCAGACGAGCCATAGCATCTTTGACTCGATACGCTCTATCCATCCCAACCCCCTTCCCCCTGGGATATGCCCTCGGAACAGTGTCTCTTCCTGTAAACTGAGGGCATGTCTCGGGAGGATTTGGGAACTAGCATTGCTGCTCCATTGAAATCATCTGGGATCCAGGTAGGTGGCTTTTGACACAGACGGCGCTGCCTGGCCCCAATACTCGATGCGGCAGCGCTGCCGCGTGGGTGGCCCACAGTGACGTGGTTACAACCGGCGGAGCGGGCCTGATGCCAAACTCACCCTACAGCGACCGACCATCACTGCGAGGGCTGCACATCCACCTCCCTGGTGTTTGGAGGGAGGTTTCCTGAAGAACTGGAGGTGTCCGGTCCCCTCCACTGCTGCTCCGGCACTGGGCCGAGTCCTCTGGAACGGGCCTTCCACACTGCCTGGGCCTGTAGCCGTGTACGCTTTGGGATGGCGTGCTGCGGCTTTGAGCCGATTTCAGATCGTCTCAATAGATTGATGTGTACCTGCGGTGCTGGGGTGTACCCGGACTGGGCTGGGTCTGCCCCTGACCTTGATCCCCCAGGGCTGTGGTGACATTGTGGGAGCCCGCCGGCACCTGGATTGCCCAGCTAGTTGGAGGGATACGGTGTAGGAGATAACTCGATCCTGCATATTGGAAACTCCTGGGCCCTACTTTACTCCACGCTGGTACTCCCACTTGCTACTTTGGGACTTGCGCATTGGCCACAATGCGCAATGCAGGAAATGCCCTGAACAGTGGACTTACCCTCTGACCGTCCCCTCGCAGCGCCCTCACTGCTGTTGGTGAGGTGGTACCTAGCTGCAGCCGCTGGGATTAGGAGACTGTGGCGCCACTGGGCCCACTACCTGGCCGGGGGCCTGCCTCAGTGGGGGCCTGCGGAATGCCGCTGCTTCCCCCCGGGATGGTAATAATCACACAGGGAATTATTGTTCATCCAGTTATTGTTCATCACTACAGGTGTATGCAAGACTGCTGCGGACCCCCATCTGGGTCTCACCCTGCTTTATTTTTCAGTGACATTGTTGTCAGTACTTACCTGCACCTTCTAATAGATATCTGCTCATTTGCCCACCGGCAAGCCTCTCTGCAGCCTGGGCCACTCCTGTCACTAACCTTTGGGGCTTTGCTTTCCTGGTGGAATTTCAAGCTTGGATTGTTGCGAGTTGGTAGTAGCCCCCCATGACTCAGAACTCTGTTCCCACATCATCTAGGTTAGGGGGAACCTTTCTTTTGGCCTCGTTGGGCCCCTGTGTCATCCGGCCCATGCCTGAGACTGCTGTTTTCACTACCAGGGGGGCGGTGAGACACGGAGTGGCCAGCTGCTGTACTGTAGGAGAACGAGCCCCGTTGGGATTTTCTGGCTACACATAAGAACCCACATGGAGGACTATCTCTGGCTGCTGTTGGGCTGCTCATGCTGCACTCCCACTGGGAACCGGGGGGTGCAAGTGGGCCCTGCCTCCGGTTGGTGCTGTTCATCGTCCTGTGTAGTGGTTCGACCCCCCCGCCTCCACCCACCAAGGGGAAGGATAGACCACAAAGAGGGGCTCAATAGACCAAAATGGACTAATTTGCAGCTCCTGGGACCAGTACAGTGCTAAATCCCCCGCTGCAGGACAAGTCGGAACGTGTCTTGGAGCCACAGGGTCCAACTAGTGCTCAACTATTGGCTGCAATCGAGTCCTCCAGTGCGACTGTCCAGGCAAAGATCGAGGCTGTCTCACAAGATGTGGGTCTATTGTGTGCGGATCTTTGGGGAGTGGCGGAACACTCTCTGTCTACTGAGCAAGATGCCTCTACCTTGGAGGGGAAAAAGACCTCCTTGTATTCCGCATTGGATTCCCTGTCAGCCAAAATGATTGCGCTGGCGGCTAGGGCTGAAGACGCAGAAGGCTGCTCCCGCCGCTGCAACCTCCATTTCGTTGGTTTTCCAGAGGGTGTGGAGGGGCAGAAACCGGAACTCTTCCTTGGACATTGGATAGCAACTACAATTCCCTCAGCCCAATTGTCTACCTGTGTTGTGGTTGAAAGAGCCCACCACGCATTAGTGCCACGGCCCTCTGCTGGAGCTCCTCTGTACACAGTTATTGCAAAGGTGCTAAATTATAGAGACAGAGATGTTATTTTACGATGGGTACGTCAGGACGGAGACCCCAAATACAAGAATCATGTGATCCATAACTTCCCTGACTATACAAGGCAGGTGCAACAGCTACGCCAGACATTTGGGAGGTTAAACAGAAGCTGAGAGCTAAGGTACTACCTTATATACTTCTGTATCCCATGAAATTAAAGGTACTACACAAAGAGGGTTTGCACTTCTTCACCAGCCGTAATGTGCTGTGGAACTGGTTGGAGATTTATGGTAACGAAGCGGGGGGCCCCGCCGCTCATGACGGTCGGGAAGGCTGAGGAGACGGGCAGCAGGGATTCCAGATTCACCTCCCGAATAGTGGTCCGACGTGATGGGACAGTGGATTTGGAGCAGCAGAGGTTGGAGCGAGAGGTGGCGAGGGCATTGGCGGAGGCAGCGATGGCCTCCGGATCAGACATTAGTGTGGTGGATGTGGTGGAGGAGACTCCGGATCAGGGAAAGGATTGATCTCGATGGCTGGTGACTCCCCCGGCTGTGGTGACTGTACCCGTATACTGTTTTCCGGAGTGGGGATCCACTTCCTCCAGCTGAAGAGAGTTCATTACACGTCAGTGGTGTGCGGTGGGATGAGCAGCTCACTAGTGACGGGGGGAAGTCCATAAAGCTATTATACCAGTAGCATGGACGGTTGGATGTGGCCTGGGAGTCGAATGTACTGGAATGAATGGGCCGGGCCGGGTTTTAACCCCCGCTTTTTTCCCCATTTCTTTCTTCCTTATTTTTTTTATAAGTTTGGAGGATTGTCCCTTTTTCTTTACATGTTTTTTTCTTTAAATTGCATACAGGAGTGATATGAATTGGAGTTTAGATGTGTAGTTGGTGAGTGCGTGACCTTGCTGTGTTGCGGGTGTGCTTTCGGGGTTAGGCTGGCCCTGGTGACGGTATCCAACTGCGGTTCCCAGGGTCCGGGACCCCATCTATAGTATTGTTGCTGAGAGTTGACTGGAGGTTATGTATAATTGGAGGAGTGGTCATTTACAGTGTAGTGAGTTTTGATCAGGGGGATACTACGAGATTATAATGATTGGGTGACACGTGTTCTGGAGTGTTTACCCGGTGGGTGGGATGGGTTGTTCTATTTGTTTAACATGTTTTTATGTTACAGCAGCGGCACACAGATGGACTTGGGATGGGAGGGCTGGCTGGGACATCACTGTCTACAGGTCTTTATGGCTGCACTTATAAAAGTGGTGACAAGGAATGTGCGGGGGCTTAACTCCTATGTGAAGAGATACAAAATCCACACTTTGCTGAAAAGGCAGGGTATATTGATCGCTCTACTGCAGGAAACTCACCTGTTGGAGAGCGAGGCCCAGAGGGTGAAGAGGAGATGGAGAGGACAGTTTTATTCCGCTACATATTCCAGCTACACTTGTGGTGTCTCCATATGGGTGGGGTTCCAGGTGTCCTTCTGGATATGAAACTTTAAGGCAGATATTGAGGTTTGAGACCTCCCGTTGTGTGGCTTGTTGGATGGACGCGATGTGTGCTTGCTGAACGTTATTGCACCCAATACAGATGACGGGCGTTCTATTTGGCCCTGGATCGGGAGCTTCTCTCCTACCTTGGGAACCCCCTACTTTGGGTGGGAGATTTTAATTGTGTGCTAGAGGGTGATCGGGATCGCCACCCTCCCAGATTGGGTACCAAACCGAATATGGTGGCAGCACTGTGTGTGATAATGGACTGGGTGGGCTTCTTGGATGTCTGGCGCACAACACATCCAGGCATCTGAGAATACACGTTACCCATGATACATATAGTCGCCTAGACAGATTCTTAGTCATGGCAGATGTTGCAGCTGAAGTGGTGCAGATGCAAATACTAGGTAGGTTCCTTTTGGATCATGTACCACTACTTTTGGAGTGGGGGCAAATACCCTCTGGTGCCCCTGTGGCAGCTCAGGCCAAAGGCACTCCCTGATTCACTTTTTTGCGAGGAGCTCAGGGCAGTGACCGCCGGATATTTTGATTCCAACTGGTCAACAACGTTACATCGGAGTATAGAATGGGACGCGCTGAAAGCTGGGAAGCAAGCTGAGTGCCTGTCAAATATTAGTCGCACCAGGTGTTGCATGGAGTCCCAACTGCTCAAAAAGGAGAGGCAACTGGAAATCCTCCAATGGGCTGCTTCTCCAGAGGGGTCTCAGCGAGAGTCACTGTAGACAGCCGAAGGACAGTGAGTGAGACTTGGGATAGGCTGGGCCAGTTGGTCCGACGGGTATATCGTCAGTTACTTCACTGCGGGAAGTCTATTGGCATGGTTAGTTAAGAAGGACTGTCTGCCTAGGCGATTCTTTCTTTTAGGCGATGCAATGGCACCTTTGTGGGGTCCCAGGCTGCGATCAATTTCCTTTTGCGGGTTCATCTCACGTCCGTTTATAACGTGGTAGGGGGCGGTCACTAGGAGGAGATGCGCGGAAACTTGGATCTATGGCGCTCCCTCGCCTTATGGCTGAGAAGTCCAAAGCCTTCGAGGAGCAGCTCTCGATGGAGGAGTTGAAAGAGGCGGTTCAGGGGATGGCACGTGGTAAGGTGCCGGGACAGGATGGTCTACCTGTGGAATACTACCAAACATTTTCAGAGCTGCTTCTCCCCATCTACTAGACACATTCCTATAGGCACAGGGGTGCGGGATTCTGCCGCAGACCATGCGTAAAGCACAGATAGTCATGCTCCCCAAACCATGCAGGGATCAGTCAGATCCCAGCTCTTATAGACCCCTATCCGTGCTGGGGGTGGATGTCAAGATCCTGGTGAAAGGCCCTTGCCACTAGACTGAGAGGCATAGTCACTAGTTTGGTTCACGATGACCAATGTGGCTTTATGCCAGGACATGGGACCCACATGAATCTAAGGAGGTTGTCTCATATGATGCACTCCGTCGTATATGGTGAGTTGGAGTAGGCCATAATTGCTTTAGATGTCGAAAAAGGATTTAACACTATGGATTGGGAGAACCTTTGGGAGGTTCTTTAGAGGATGGGGTTTGAACCAGTATTCTTACCCTGGGTGAAATTACTCTACACCAGCCCGGTCGCCTGGATACGGACAGGCTCCGTGGTATCAGAGTGTTTTCCTATTGAGAGGAGTACCAGGTAGGGTTGCCCCCTGTCGCCACGTCTCATCGCCTTGGCGATGGAGCTGTTAACCATATGCCTTTGATGTGACATGGCCGAGTGTGTGGTTGAGGTGTGGGGTATCATACGTGTTGTCTCGCTTTATGCAGATATAACGTTAGTGTATGTTACCTGCCCTGAGTAGTCGGTTGGGACCCTATTCCAGATCATGTCTGAATTTGGTGCAGTGTCAGTCTCCATATCAATAAACAGAAGACGGTGCTGTTCCCGCTGGCTGCTTTGGTGTGACTGCGGCCAGCCGACCTCCCTGTAACTGCACTTCAGTGGGAGAGTGACCATTTTCGATATCTGGGGATCCAGATAGCGAGCACTCTGGTAGCTCGCTATCAACTTAATTTAGGCAGAGTCCTCAGTGGCCCCGAGGAGTCCATACATTTCTGTCTCTGTCTGCCGCTGTCAGTGACGGGTAGGATTGTTTTGAGCAGGATGGTGCTATTGCCCTGCTGCCTCTATGCCCTACAAAATGCTATGCATGACATTCCGCTGTCTACCTTCGCCAGACTTAATAACCTCCTGGTGTCCCTAGTTTGGGCAGGTAAACGCAGTAGAGTCAAACTGGATCTTTTGAAGTTAGACACTGACCTAGGTAGGATGGGTCTCCCAGATCTAAGACTGTACTATTATGCAAGCCTGTTCGAATATGCCGCTCAGTGGTGTTCCGATGGTCCCAATGAGGAAAAAAACGTACTGGGTGTGTGGGGTGCTGTGGCAGACCTCCCACATTGTCTTATGTTGGGGGGATACTCCCCATCGATCACCCCTTTGTCGTTCGACAGGTGGCTACAGCCTGGGAGAGTGCAGTCACGCAGTTTCTGTGCCAGGCCCCCTATGTTAGACTTTTGCCATTGAGATGGTTGAAACCCATTCATGCAATCCGGTCGGTGATGTACTACTGTTGTTGACCTATACTCTAACGGTATAGTCCTCATGATTGTGGAAACTAGTGATGTGTTTGGCCTCCACAAAGGCCAGTTCCTACAATATGCCAAAGTATTCCATACGATCCGTGAGATATGGCCGACCTTTCCCTATGAGCCGGTGGAGTCTCAGACTCTGCAGATTATACTAGACCCTGGGTCGACCCAAGGCTTGATCTCGCATATGTAAGACTCTTAAAGAGGATTGCGATACGGACGTGACGGCGGTTCGGGATAGGTGGATGGGGGCACTGACAATACCCCTAACAGATGGGGCCTGGAAAAAAGGCATTTCCCCAAGTTAAAGAAGTGGCAAGCAATGCAAGCTTTGAACTCACACAGTTTTACTACATACATGAAGCCTACCTGGCCCTATTGTGGTTACACAAGATGAACAGGGCTCGCTTGGAGGCCTGTCCCTGCTACGGGTTGACCCCGGCGACCTTTCTTCATATGACCTGGGACTGTGCCAAACTACAAGGGTACTGGGAGGAGGTCCTTAGGACACTGCAGGGAACCACAAGGGTGTCAGTGCTGGCCTAGAGGAGGGTGGCCATACATTGTACACAGCACACGCCCCTGATGAACAGTAAATGGTTGGTGGACATGCAGGAATGGGGCATGACAGAGGAGAGACGTCTGCCAGCTGTGTGCACGGATGAACATGCTAAGCATGATTTGGAATTGTGGACAGACATATTGACTGGCTTTTTGGAGGTGAATGTGTCAACCCCTACCCTCTCTGGTAGTTCCGGGGATCGAGCATTGGGGACGCCCTGCCTGGTGGGGTGTTGTGCTGTGTAGGAGTTGGTACCTGGATAAGCGGTCCTACAATAGAATCATGGTGATGGTGCATCGGGGAGGCTGAGGCCCCGGTTTGTGCGTGCCTCCCCCCCGATTCCGAGGTTGACCCCTTCTGCCCCCACAGCCACTTCCCCACCAATTGTCCCTGTAGTCCATCTTGAAATTTATCTTCATCCAAATACACATGCTGTGTCTGGGTGGGTAGATGGTGAGGGTTCCCCGACATGGTGAGCCATCCCTTCCATTTGGGATTACCGCTGTTTATCTATTGAATATTTGATTTACATGTATCGATATGTCTTTTTGAAATTGTTTATGGAATGCATTTGATCACTTAATCCTTTTGTGACCATGCTGGATGATGTGCTGAGCAAATTGATGCCCTGTGTGATTATGCGTTGCCCGAGTTATTCTCATGTATCTCCCTTTGTGTCAAATGCTAATAAAGACATGTTTAAAAAAAAAATAGTGAACCAAGGGCGTAGGCGACACGCGCCCCGGCACCCACTCTGGATACTCACTGTGGTGGGGCATGCCCTCCCCCATCAACAAAGCAAGTGATCTGTATGCAGTAAACCCTAATACCACTAGGTGGAGAATCTGCCGACTAGGCCTCATGGTCGCCCAAAGAACAAAGAAGGACTCTACTTTGAAGGACCTACTCACTAAAGCCACCCCAAAAAAGACAGACCTCCATAAGGACACAGGCCTCACGGTTTCTCCAGCCTTACCCTACACAGACAAACCCTCGAACAGGAGGATACAGAAGCCCACGTCACACACTCATTTATTGAGACCCTTATCGACAGGCTTAGAGGAGATATCGCTGCACTCAGGCATGGAGTCGCCACTGACATTAAGGAAATAAGGCAGATGTGGCAGAACTCGGCCACCGACTTGCCACCTTGGAAACTAACAGGGACGCCCAGGAGGAAGAGCTGGAATCCCACAGACACGAGCTGCTAGAGTTGAGGGAGAGGAATGAGGAATTACAGATCCACCTGGAGGACCTGGAGAACAGGACCCATTGGTTGAACATAAGGATTAAAGGAGCCCCCATCCAAGCAGACTAAGGTGATCTGGAGAACCATGTCACCCACCACTTCTCCCATATACTCCCAGAACTAGCTGGGAAGGGAATCAGACTTGAATACACACAGGGCCGGCCGCTCCCGAAACGCACCTGCCCAACCTCAAGACATTCTTACCTGCATACATAATTACTGCTTGAAAGAAGCCATAATAACTGTAGTACGAGACCAAGGATCAATCGCTTTTGAAGGCACCAAATTCTGGCTTTATTAGGCCTTGTTCCCCACCACGCTCTAGAGGCGCCCTTCTTTCACGGCAGCCACCACATGCGAACAAGGGGTGAAGTACAAATGGGGACACCCTTTTCGTATGACTTTTGTCTGGGACAAAGAAGCACACTACATATGCACCATGGAGGAGGCCACCTCCATCCTGGCCATCAATGCCCAACATGGAGACTCCGACCCAGAGACTCGGAGCAGGGATGCCAAGAAGCACAAGCCATCCAGCAAACGACACCAGCGCCCCACACGGAATGGTGCTCAAAAACTGATCCAAGATGAAAGCCACCGGGAACATATGGTGCTCGTTCAACACCTTCAGAGCCATGATGCCCCTCAAAACCAAGCTTTGGACTAGCTCCCCACGGAAAGCCACAAGACAGCGCCAACCAGAGGCACCCAATGAACGGCAGACCAGGACTTAGTGGCTAGCCCACTGAGCAATCAATCAAGTTGGCACTGCTGCCACACTTCCCACATCAAGAGCCCGAGCTGGAGGAGCAGCGACTCACCTTGCTACCAAATGATCACCAGTCACAGATGCCACAACCCAAGTTATTGACTCACACACTACTCCCACGGAGGGAGTCGTTTTCCCCCTAGTTCATACCGCACAGTTTGATGCCCCTGTCCTCGGTGCCGCCCCATCACCAGTAATGTCTCACAGCCCAGAGCAAACATCCACATACAGTCAACTCCGGGTTCCACCCACCTCAGGTGATCCCAACCCCTTCAAATGGTCAAGGTTTTAAGCCTTAACGTTAGGGCCCTCAATTCCCCTGCGAAGCGCCGAGCCCTCTTATCCCTTCTGAAGGCTTCCCACTGTGATATAGCCCTCCTCCAAGAGACTCACCTCTTAAAAAAGGACTAGAAGAGGCTACGATCCTGCTGGTTCATCCAGCAATTCCTCTCCTCTGGAACTAGAAGACAAAAGAGGTACGGTGTTCCTGGGTGGCAAGTTGGCCACCTGGTTAGTACTCAGAGTGGTGGGGAGGTGGGGAATACCTCCTTTCGGAACTAGGACCCTCACACACCCAGCAAGCTAGGTGTCATGCTTCATCATATGGGTCTGCTCCTCGTCGAGCCGGCGCTGCAATGCTCGACGGGCACCCATAAAGGGGCTCTTTATCGGAGATCTTTTGTTCCTTGCCGTATAGGTGCCGTGGGTGTGAGGGGCCTGGTAAGATGTAGATGTGGTGTGTGGGTTAAAACAGGTAAGGGAATCCTCTATAATTATTTTTATTCTGGAGAGGTCACAACCTGAATAAAAAGTAAAAAGAAGGAGGGCGACTATTTTGTTTTAATCTGACAAATTACGCTCTACCCCTTAGTGGTCAACATGTTTCTCGCCTATAAAATGTCTCTAATAGATCAGTTGGCGATTCCTCAGGACCTAGTGACTAAATGAAAACTATCTACAGTGTGTGGTGTGGTTCTACATACCACTTCTTCTCTCGGTAGGACGTTGCCCCGGAGAAAAGCAGCCAACCTAGAGTACAAACAAAAGGATCAAAAAACCAAAAGGAAATATTGGTACATGGTCCTATTGATTCAAGTGGGTGTGTTTCACCGTACACAACCTCTTTGAATCTATACAAGTGATAAAAACACACCGCACGATTGGCATAATGTCGGAGCGCATGGTGAAGGCGCCAGCAGCTACGCAGGCAGGTCTGGGGCACTTTTGAGTCTGTTGAATAACCTTGTCAATGATACCAATTTCACGACTATGGGCTTACTTTAACCTGAACCATGCCCACTTTCACTTTTAATGCTCTAGAGTCATGGCCTTAGCAACTAAACGTTGTGCCTACAAGCCCACACCCAACATATTTTGTTGTTTGTTTTTTCCTTTTAATAAACAGCGACACTACGTTGAGTGTCCATATACTCCGCTGCGGTCTGATGAAGCAGCACTTGAATCCTTAAGAGGTGAGCTGATACTCACTCACCATGTTGTTCAATTACTCTAACTGGTTACACAGAGGTTTTATATTCTAAATACAAATGAAGGCACACGTAGAATGTGATATGCATGAAATCACGTTGTTTTTATCACTTGTATAGATTCAAAGAGGTTGTGTACGGTGAAACACACCCACTTGAATCAATAGGACCATGTACCAATATTTCCTTTTGGTTTTTTGATCCTTTTTGTTTGTACTCTAGGTTGGCTGCTTTTCTCCGGGGCAACGTCCTACCGAGAGAAGAAGTGGTATGTAGAACCACACCACACACTGTAGATAGTTTTCATTTAGTCACTAGGTCCTGAGGAATCGCCAACTGATCTATTAGAGACATTTTATAGGCGAGAAACATGTTGACCACTAAGGGGTAGAGCGTAATTTGTCAGATTAAAACAAAATAGTCGCCTTCCTTCTTTTTACTTTTTATTCAGGTTGTGACCTCTCCAGAATAAAAATAATTATAGAGGATTCCCTTACCTGTTTTAACCCACACACCACATCTACATCTTACCAGGCCCCTCACACCCACGGCACCTATACGGCAAGGAACAAAAGATCTCCGATAAAGAGCCCCTTTATGGGTGCCCGTCGAGCATTGCAGCGCCGGCTCGACGAGGAGCAGACCCATATGATGAAGCATGACACCTAGCTTGCTGGGTGTGTGAGGGTCCTAGTTCCGAAAGGAGGTATTCCCCACCTCCCCACCACTCTGAGTACTAACCAGGTGGCCAACTTGCCACCCAGGAACACCGTACCTCTTTTGTCTTCCAACACCTTCTTTGGCCAGGTCACACAAACCCAAGCTGACATACCTGGAAGATTCCTCTTGTTGCAAATCTCCGTCCATGCCTATACATTCACCCTTGCCACACTGTATGCCCCAATGACCACCAAGAGCAGTTCCTTCTTAATGCTGTAGGCCTTTTCAATGCCTCCCCAGACATGGTCATAGTGATAGGGGGTGACATTAACATATTCCAAAACAACTCATTTAACAGATCATCCCCTACACAAGACAATTCTGGGGCCTTAACGGAGGTCGGATTGCAATGGCTGCAAGACATAGGTCTTACAGATGCTTGGAGGTTCAGACACCCCATGTCTAAGGGATGCTTACAGAATAGCACTAAAACATTTTCATAGGTCAAAACGTAAGTCCATTAAGGACTACTTCACAGTTCAAATCAACTCTGCCAATAACTCTGCAAAAGAAATTTTTAAGATCGTCCAAGATTTTACTAAACCCGACTCTACGCATAGCAAAATAGTCCCCTCTGCCACTCTCTGCGAAGATCTATCAGCCTTCTTTCAAGATAAAATACAAGTCATCTACTCCGCATTTCCCACAAGGGAACTAACTACCTCATCTCCTTCCTCCTCTCCCCTTCCTTATACCTGGTCTGAATTTAGTCCGTTTAGCCTGGAGGCTTCTTTAAGTCAGCTGGAAAAAACAAAATCTGGATCTCCACTTGACCCTTGTCCAGCTAGGCTTTTTAAACTTTTGGCCCCTCTATTAAACCCTCACCTTAATCTTCTGTGGAATTATTCTTTGCATACTGGTATCTACCCGTCAGTTTGGAAAACTGCACTTGTTCAACCTATCCTCAAGAAAGTTGATGCAGATCCGGCTGAACTGAAAAACTATAGGCCCATCTCTCTCTTGCCAGCACCTGCCAAAATTCTGGAACAGGAAGTACAAAAACAGCTTTCCGAATACCTTGAATCCAAAAAACTTCTCCATGACTCCCAGTCTGGCTTCAGGTCAGGACACAGCACAGAGACAGCGTTGTTGGAAATAACTGAGAATGTCCGGGAGACCTTGGACAATGGTCATTGTGCTATGCTCGTGCTGCTCGATCTGTCGGCAGCGTTCGATACGGTGTCCCACATGATCCTGCTTGACAGATTAAGACAACTGGGAGTGACGGGAACCACTTTATCATGGTTTGGTTCCTTTCTGGTAGACCGGTCCCAGAAAATACTGCTGTATCCTCACACCTCATCATCACGCCCTACAGTTTGCGGTGTCCCTCAGGGCTCAGCCCGACTCTTTTTAATGTTTACCTCTCCCCGTTAGCCCCGCTCATTGAACAACATGGGGTGAGTGTCATCTCGTATGCTGATGATAATCAGCTTGGGTTTTCCTTCAGGGATATATCCGAGGCTGCTTTCTCTAACTTTAGACATTGTTTAGTTGATATCTCAGCATGGATGACTGAGAACTGTCTGAGATTGAATACCGACAAAACGGAGGTTCTATTTTTCAATCAGCCAGCTCTGCCCCATTCGGACATATGGTGGCCACCTGAGCTCAATCCCCCACCTCACCCTGTGCCTTCGGCCAGGAACCTAGGATTCAAGTTTGACTCTGCCCTCTCTTGTAAGACTCAGATCAGTCATGTATCCTCTCTATGCTTTTGGAAGATGAAGTCCCTACGGAGATTCCTCCACTTACTACCCATGGACTGCAGAAGGACTGTAGTCCATGCACTTATTACGTCTCAGTTAGATTATGCCAACAGTCTGTACCTGGGTCTGCCTGACTACCTGATAAGAAAGCTACAGACTATACAAAATGCGGCCGCTAGGCTCATTAGAAATATCCCAATACGACACCACATCTCCCCCATTTACGGAGCCTACATTGGCTGCCAGTAAAAGGAGGGTAGAATTCAAGGCGCTAACCCTCGCCTACAGGGTAATTAAAGAAACGGGCCCCCTCTACCTGAGAAAAAGACTCCGCAAATATCATCAGACGAGGGTTCTGAGATCTAACCACCAAGTACTTCTTGCCACTCCCCGCTTCAAAAAAGCCAGATTAGGTGGCTGGTCTTTTACGGTAAGAACTGCCCATCTCTGGAACTCCTTACCCGAGTTCATAAGGAAGGCCAATTCAGAACTTGTCTTCCGTAAACTTCTAAAAACTTGGCTTTTCAGCCTTCCCTAGCACCTGTAACTCTTGGCAGTTTTCCCCTCCTTCTGCTCTCCGCAATTAGCGCCGGGACACCTCCGTTGGAGGTAGCTGTGCGCTCTACAAACTTCAAAATAAAATAAATAAATAAATACACCTTCATCTCAGTCTCCCATCAGACTTACGCCCTAATTGATTACTTCCTGGTCTCCCCGCCTATTCTAGCAGCCAAGGGTCAGATAGACATAGAAGTAGCAGCACTATCCAATCACTCTCCTATCATGATCACCTTCCCCATTGTAAACCGCACTGCATCAAGCCACCCGTGGCGACTGAATGATAAACTCCTCACATATGAATCCACTAGGAAAGAGGTCCAAGAGGCCATCCAGCAATTTCTCCATGTCAATGATATACCGACCACTTCTATAGCCCTAGTCTGGAAGACATTGAAAACTGTCATACGGGGAACCTTCTTGGCCATCTCGGTGAAACTCTACAAAGAGAGACGAGACAAACAAGCAAAACTAGAGGCCTAGGTGAGGGCGCTAGAGGATATCCACAGGCAAACAGGCTCCCATAAAAATTCATAGGTTCCTTTCCTCAGCACTAGCAACCTGACTGCCCGAGAGGGATGCACGCTCCTTAGAGGGCTACATCCGTGATAAAGAGGTACTGGCTGTCATTTCCTGGATACAACCCGGCAAAGCCCCAGGAACTGATGACTTCACCCCAGGCTTTTATCAGCTCTCAGGGCCTCAGCTTGCTCCTTTCCTCGCGCACCTAACAACTCGTTTGGCAAGACAGGCACACTCCCCACCACGATGAGGGAAACGGTGATCACCATAACACTGATGGAGCAAAGTTTCAAAAATGAAACTTGCTTGTACGCAATCCTTCTCATAGTATTAATTTATTAAACTTGTACTGTTATTACTAACCTTTGCATACACTACACAAAGGGGAGAGATGCTTGCATATGTGTTTTGCTAATGAATAACGCTTGTCTATAATCTAAAATGGCCGCTAAAGCGCGGGAACCTCTTTGCGCATGTCGCAACCTGATCACATGGTGTGACGTCTTTCTTTGCTTGGGGGGGAAACTTCTGCTTCTGCGCAGTGTGCATAAAATGGCTGCTTGATGTTTTCACATGCTTCAGCTTGCTCTCATGTCTTTACTAAATTGTCGTTTCTTAACGCTACTAATGCGGGATAGTATATATAAATAAAATGGGAATAGAATAGAAATAGTGGGTATACAGTGAAACATTTTATTTGTGATTTTAATATTTTCTTCTTGCACTTTTAGTAATTCGTAAACTTGGGCCTGGGTTGGTGACTTGTAACTCGAGAGACGATGGTTCTGCGCATGTGTCCTGTGTGCCTGCCAAGTGAAGTCAACTTGGACGTCTCCCAAGGCCATGACCCATTGGCCGAAGATACTGTACTTGATGTTTTCCGGTGGACAAAAATGATACTTTTCCCCTGTAAATTGTATAACATTTGTCGTGAGACGGGTGGGAAATAAAGCAAATGTATTAAATTGAAGGGGTGGGAACGTAAAGGACAATAGGCTTTACAATTTAGGACAAATCAATATGGTGCGAGCAATCCACCCCCTGTCCCTGTCCAATCAGAAGTAGTGGCCCCATATTTTAGCAACATTAAGGGGAGGTACATGGGCGTAGAAGGGTATAATAGATATAGAATTAGCTAATTAGTTAGCACAAGCTAACACACAGAGGGAACAGAAGATACCGAAGCACAGCTAGATTCCAGAGAACCAGAGAGCGGAGATGCTGACAGGAAGAGCTCCAGACCGCTAAACTGATCGATTGCAGACTGAATCCCTGTCCTGAAGAGGTCCTGAGGAGGGGGCGGCGGAGTCCATTAGAAGGAAGGCACGGGAGAATCGAGAGAAATCGAGTATCAGAGAGGGGAACGACGCAGGCGTCGTTGTAGAGAGGTCACCGGTCCTGTCCTGATCCTGGAGGAGGTCTTTGCTCTTCATCCTTCCTAGGTCCTATCTTTTCAACTCCTTGGCTAAGGGGTTTGGTTCTCGCACTTAGGTAAATATAATGCAACCTTTAGTTGCGCTGCTGTCTCTATCTTCTCCTCTTCTTTAAACACCGTCATTTGATTAGCAATAATCATTTCTATGCTGAATCTTGGGTATTTCGATTAAGTACCATGTGGCTTTGTATTTTACTCTGCTAAATCTTTAGATAAACATTTTAAAATGTCTTGACTCAGTGGTTATTTCAGGATTTTGTATTATAATGAATGTCACTCATTTTAAACTTCCCAATTAGCAAAGGATTCATCGGTAAGTCATTACTCTTCAATCAGAAGGTAATTGGTAGCAGGGATTTTTGATAAGAGTAACAACTGATAAACCCAGCGTAAGTATTAGCGTAGTGTGAATGTATGGGCCCAAATGAGTATATGGTGTATGAATGCTGTTTGCTAATATCGCGCTGGATCAGTTTTCTGGTAAGCAGAGGACGGTTTTGGTTACTTTTTGTTAATTGGGTAATGAGAATTTTTATTTGTATTTTTATGAACTAACATCCGCTTATATTGAGTTTTGTTATATGTTGTCCAGAATACCCCGGGGTAGGTAAAAAGATTAGTGGGTGGCAAGTGGAAGCCATACTGCAGTGAGGTTATCTGTCAGACAGAAATAGTACTGAGAAGTTAAGCAGGACTTCAAGTACTCGTTAGGGACTCTATGCGTGTGAGTAATAGCAAAAAGGGTACGCTGATAAAAATTTGATGTTATATCACCTAGTAAGGGTAACATTGGAGAAGTAACATGTGCTTCTGGAGCTTGTGTGAAGAGTAGACGGAAGTGTTTTACTCGTAGAATATGTTTAGTAAACGGAAAGGTTTTACTAAAGTGTGGAAGAAACTATCCTTTTCAAAATTAGTGGAAACTGGCACGATAGCGAATGTTTTATGTTATTACTGAAATTTAATTAAGATTTATAGAGAAAATAAGTTTGCGTACATTTTTGTAAAGGGAGGGTCAGTTGCCGGAGAGGGAGCTGACGTCACAAAACGCCGCGCTGAGATTGGTTGAATCCGCGGGTAAGGAAAACCCTTGTAAAGGAGGGGTTAGTAGTCAGGAGTAGTACTGACGTCACAGGTGCCGCGCTGGGATTGGTTAAACCAGCAAGGACAGAAAAGAGCAGATTGTAAAGGAGGGGTTGACAGAGAAACATCACCAAAAGATCGCGCAAGGATTGGTTTGGAAATAAAAAGATAGCAGACATTTGATTAGTCGAGGATTTAGAAGCAAAATTCTTAGTGAATAAAGATTGCATGTTAAAACGCGATCCGACTTTAACAGGAACTCGTCCGGATAGGAGATTCCTAGGTTTTGCAGAATATAATTTTGTACACAGAAGATTAGATAGAATGTAAGGAGAAAAATGTCATTTTTGCAAAAGATTAAGAATTATTTTAAGAAGGACAAACCAATCAAAACTAGAGAAGGAATTATTATTCCACCAGCTAAAACGCCAGCATCATTTATGATGATGGAGAGAGGTTATCATACTTGTGTATGGATGGAGAATTGGATAGAATACACCAAAAATGATGGAGTATTAGCATTTCCCGAGAATGGTACCTTTAATGGAAGGATTCTTCAAAACTTGAGATTGAGGATGAATGACTTAGAACCCAGACCTAGATTAACTCAGTACGAAGCTCTAGAAGAATGGGAAACCGAGGCATTTGAGCGTGATCGACCTCGGAGTAATAGGAGTTATCCAGGATTTTTTCCCAGATATCAACGTGAGTCTAGGGATGGTCAGATGAAACAATGGAGAAGGGCAATGATTACAGAAGGATTATATCCATTGTTCTCAGCAGAGGAAAATTTAGGAAGTAAGTGCACAGAAAAGACAAAACATTTAATGAGAAATGAGGAGTCTGAAGACGAATTTATGGAGGAAATGTTAAGAAATCCCCCACCATATCAGGAAGGGACAAGTGGATGCAACCCAAGTGCACCACCGAAAACTCCATTAGTGCCACAGGTAATGCATGAATTCACCCCGAGTAGAATACTTCATGACAAAGAAAAAGAAGCCATAGAAAAGACCAGAGCAGAATTGATACAGAAAATAACTCAGATAAAAGTACATCCTGATTCATTGACCATACCAGTAACAATTGGTCCAGTAGTTCCATTATATGGTACTCCGGGAAGCTGTCCTCCACCGATACTTACACCTACTGCTGTGAATAATCCCAAAACTGAAGCTCCAGTTATAATTGAGGATCAATTTAGTGACTGTGAATCCACAATATCACTCATGGACTTACCTATTCGAGGTTCTGTAAATAGTACTCCCAGAAAAGATGTACCTGGAGGTTCAAAAGATGTAAGTTTAGTAACTTCATCAGGAACAAAAAGTGCTACCATAGTAACACCTGAAGATCTAGAAAGATGGGTACAAGGGTCAGTTAAACAGTGCACACCTCCAAAGTTACTGGATATCCATAAACTAAAAGTTGAATTGGAAGAGATAATAGCAGGAAATGTAGGACTAGAACGCTTAAATACCTATGATGAAGAATTTAGCATTACAGATGGGCATAGAAATAGGGAGATCTAAGGTACTACAGAAACCCTATAGAGCAGAATTTGCAGACAAAGATTTAGAAAATATGAATGCCTCTGGAAGAAGATTACAAATAAGAGAATTAATGTTAGTTTTGCAAAAATGGGGAGACCTAGAGAAATGGAAAACTAGGTGGGCCAAGAAAAAGGAAGAAGCACGAACAAGTAGAACAGCATCAGAATATGTGATGAAGGAATCAGGGAAAACAGACCAAATGTATCCAATGCGAGAAGTTGCGGGAGGAGGATATGTACATGTCCCATGGAGCAGACAAGATATTTTATCATTTACGAATGATTTTCCAAAGTTGAGAGAAAAACCTATTGAATGGTACAAGCAGGTTGACAGGTTTGTGAAGGTGTCGAAAGTATTGTTGAAGGATTTGGATGGGTTGTTTGACATAGTGGTACCTGCCGATTTATGGACAGATTGCAAAATCACAGTGGATTGGCCAAGTGATGAATACCCTAGAGATCCGAAAACAGGTGCCCCGTCAAATGATGTAATGAAAAAGTATCACCAAGTGATAACTTACCTGAAAGGGAAAATACCACCGAAAGAAACAGATTGGGTAAAAATAGATCGAACTACTCAAGAAGCTAATGAATCAGTGCATTCCTACTATGAGCGTTTATTGCAGGTATTTAAACAGTATAGTGGATTTGAGGACATTGGAGACAAGAACATGAGTCAGTTCGTGTATCGGTTTGTTTACGGTTTGAAGGCAGAGATTTGCCAGATGATTAAACAACACATGCTGTGTTGGCAGGGAAAGCCCATAGATGAGATTTTGAAGTATGCAAAATATTGTGGAGACGATATTGAGGATAGACACAAGAAATTGCAGGAAAAAGTAATGTGGGCTCAGGTGAAAATGGCAGAAAAGCAGGGAATTAATTTGGAAAATCGAAGTGAAAATCAAGGAAAAGATTCTGGAAAGAGTGGTGATACAGGGAAATGGTGGAAAATTTAGAGGACGAATGAGTAGAGAAGAAGCTAAAAAGAAATTTCCTTGTCATGGATGCGGAAAATTGGGGCATTGGAAGGATGAATGTAAAAAGATTCGGAATAATAATGGCCCAAATCAAAGTTTAAATCCCACAGACACAGAATGACTCACAGCAGGGTGCAAATCCTCAGAGTCAGTTGCCACCTGCACCTATTCAGGGTAATGTAAGCAGAGCAAAGCATAGTACAGACATCGGATATCAGGGAGGAAGTGGTAAGAATGATTATATGACATCACAATTTCTTTTGCAGGACAATTACTGTGAATTCAACTCTTGACGGTGCCTAGGAGAGGGGAAGAAGGAGTGCATACTTGGCGCATCCTTACAGGTAGATCAGTTAGGTCCATATGTTGAAGGGAATGTGAAAGGTAAAAATATTACTTTCCTTTTGGACACTGGTGCTACCCGGTCTACTGTGAGAACAGCAGACATTCCAGACCTTCCTCTCTCTGGTGAAAATATCCAAGTAGTAGGGGTAGCTAATCAGCGAATTAGAACACCTCTTACCGAACTCAATGGAAGTTAAAATTGGAAACTTCAGAGAAATGCATCAATTTGTAGTGTGTGATTCTAGTCCAGTAAACTTATTAGGTAGGGATCTATTGTGCAAGATGAATTGTACAATTTTCTGCACACCGGATGGTGTGGCAGTTCAAACACCAGATGAAGACCATGTATATAAATTTATGATTGCAAAACAAGGTACAGAAGTGGATGAAATGTTTTCGTTAATAACAAAAGATGAGTTGCCAGAAGAATTAAAAGGTACAGTAAACCCCATAGTATGGGATTTCACCGGAAAGGAAGTAGGACTAATGGATAAAATAGATCCAGTTAAAATTACTGTAAAAGAAGGTGCAATTTTCCCTAATACCAAACAGTACAAAATGAGTGCAGAAGTAAAAGCAGGAGTCATTGAAGAAATAAAACGAATGGTAGAACAAAACATCCTAAAAGAAGTACTGAGTAGCCCATGTAATTCACCTATAATGGGGTTAAAGAAACCTAGTGGAAAATATAGGATTGTTCAGGACCTGAGGAAAATAAATAAGATTGTAGAACCATGTTGTCCTATAGTGCCAAATCCTGCAGTAATTCTATACCAGATTCCATGGAATGCAGGATGGTTCACAGTAATTGATTTGTGTCAAGCGTTCTTTTCAATACCATTACATCCAGACAGCCAGTATCTTTTCTCATTTAAATTTGAGAACAAAGTCTATGTGTGGAATCGTGTTCCTCAGGGGTACACAGAAAGTCCTTCCATCTTCAACCAGATACTGAAAAAGTGCCTTGAAAAATTAGTGATGCCAGGAAGCTCAGTTTTAGTTCAATATATCGACGACTTATTAGTAGCGTCGACCACCAGAGAAGACTGTGTTGTTGATTCCATAGCATTATTAAATCTTTTGGCTGAAGAAGGGCATAAAGTCTCACCTGAAAAGTTACAGTTTTGCAGGACAGCTGTTAAATATCTGGGACACCAAATTGAGAGGGGAAAAAGAAGAGTAACCTCTGAAAGAGTAGCTTTAATAAAGAAAATACAAATGCCTGTAACACAAAGACAAGTGAGAATGTTCCTAGGAATAGTAGGTTACTGTCGACAATGGATACCAGGATTTTCCATGTTAGCTAAGCCCTTAATTAACATGACGAAAAAGAAAGCAAAGGACCCTGTTGAGTGGGAGGACGAAAGTGTAGAAGCTTTTGTAAAATTAAGAAATGCCCTATGTTCAGCACCTGCTTTAGGCATGCCGGATTATAAAAGAGAATTTGCATTGTTCTGTCATGAGAGAGAAAAGTGTGCACTTTCTGTCCTAACTCAAAGATATGGACTGGAAAGACGTCCTATAGCATATTTTCCTGCTACATTGGACCCAGTAGCAGCCGCTTTGCCAGGATGCTTAAAAGCAGTAGCGGCTACTTGTTTGAGCATTGAACAAAGTGAGTCAATTGTGATGGGACACCCTGTAAAAGTGTATGTTCCACATGCAGTTGTCATTTTGTTGACAAGAACCCGAACTCAGCATCTTACTCCTAGTCGGCTGACTAAATATGAAAGAATAATAATGGGTGCTGAAAATGTGAGCATGGTAAGGTGTACTATAATAAATCCAGCAACATTACTACCAGACCCATGTCATGAAAGAATAAAAGACGATGAAGAAGATGAACATGATTGTATACAAATTACAGAATTATGTACAAAACCACGTCCAGATATAGAGGAACAACCTCTTAAAAAGCCAGACAGGGAGCTATTTGTCGATGGTTCATGTCAAAGACATGAAGATGGTAAACTAACTGCTGCCTATGCGGTATGTGAATTAACTGGAATAGTTGAAGCATCCTATTTACCAGGAGTCAAATCTGCACAAGTAGCTGAATTAATTGCGTTGATAAAAGCGTGCAAATTTGGGAGGAATCAGAGAGTGACCATATTTACAGATAGTCAATATGGTTACGGGGTCGTGCATGATTTTGGCCAACTGTGGATGCAGAGGGATTTCATGACTTCTTCAGGATCCCCCATTAAAAATGGACAATTTGTAAGGGAATTGCTAGAAGCAATACAATCACCAAAAGAATTGGCTGTGGTGAAATGTGCCGCACACCAGTCAGGAGATGATTGGGTGGTAGTCGGCAACAGATATGCGGATCTGGTGGCTCAGCATTGTGCCAAAACCAGAATGTCAGTCAATAAGAGGGTGGAAAGAATGGGAATCAGCTGCCAACTTATGCTGTATATGCCACCTGAAACTTGGAATGAGGTGAAGAAATTGCAAGATGAGGTTGATGAAAGTGAGAAGAATTTGTGGATCAAAGTGGGTTGCTCCCAAAGAGGAGATGATGAAGTGTGGATCAGTGCTGATGGCAGACCAGTCATGCCAGACTGTTTACTCTCACAAATGGCTAGAATGCATCATGGAGACACACACATAGGGAGAGATGCAATGATTAGGCTGTTCAGACAAAATTGGTACAATCCCAAATTCAGAGCTGTTGCAGAGAGTCTTTGCCAGAGATGTCTAACTTGCCAGATGCATAATCCAGGGAGGAAGACAGTAATTGGATTTGGTAAAATTGGAAATGCAGAGGGTCCATTCATGAGATTTCAGTTTGATTTCATACAGTTACCACCATGTAGAGGGCTGAAATATGTACTAGTCATAGTGTGTCTGTTTTCAAAGTGGGTGGAGGCTTACCATACTAGGAGAAATGACAGCATTACAGTTGCAAAACTGTTGCTACGAGAACTCATTCCTAGATTTGGTTTTCCAGTAACTTTGGAATCAGATAGAGGAAAACATTTTAACAGCGAAGTGATTCAAATAATCTGTGAAGCATTCCAAATAAAACAGAAACTGCACTGTGCATATCGCCCAGAGGCTTCTGGAGTGGTTGAACAATTGAATGGCACTATAAAGTCAAGACTGGGAAAAATGTGTGCATCAACATCATTAGAGTGGCCAGATGCATTACCACTCGTTTTAATGGGACTCAGAAGTATACCTGACAGAACCACAGGATTGAGCCCCCACGAAATAATGATGGGAAGAGCAATGAGACAAACACATGTTCCCACAAACAAACTGGTGAATATATCTGATGATATGGTTCTGGACTATTGTAAAGGATTGGCTGATCTAGTGCGTTCTGTCTCTCATCAGGTTGGAGAAGACGCAGTTTCCAGGCAGCCCGAGCAAGAACATGATCTGAATCCTGGTGACTGGGTGGTAGTGAAGAATCACACCAGAGAAACGTGTCTATCACCTAGATGGGGCAGACCATGTCAAGTCATACTAACAACGAATACAGCAGTGAAGTGTGCTGGATTTCCTAATTGGATTCACGTAAGCCACACCAAGAGAGTACCAGATCCTGAAGAAGAAAATCTTCAGACAACGCCAATCACTGAAGAAGCTGAAGGTTGCCCAGCGGAGGAATCTCAAGCTCAAGATTCAAGAGAAGCTGAAGAAGAACAACCGAGCACAAGTCAGGATTGGATACCCGTGGTAGAAGTTCCTGAAATATACCACAGAACAAGAAGTCAAACAAAATTAGAAGAAATTGAAGAAGATCAGATAGGTGAAGAAGAAGCAGTTCAGGAACAAGAAGAAAAGACATTGAGAAATCCTGAACAAGGTCAGATAGGGAAAGAAAAATGGACTCAAAACAGTGAAGACCTAATAGACTTTGATCAGGGACAGACAGGTTTAGAAGAATCCGGTCAGGCTGCAGAAGTACACAGTGCAATAAGCCCTGATCAGAACCAGTTAGATCAAGAAGAGTGCACAGAAGGAGAAAAGCTTGAAAAATCTGAACCTGAAGAAATAAATAAAGAACAAGGTCAGTTATTGGATACTCACAGCGGAGCTGTTACAGAGAAACCAATTAGACCTGAAAAGGAGCATGCAAGAAACACAGTAATTGAAGAACACGAAACAGTGCTAAGCAGTGAAATTAACAAGATCTCTGAAGACAAAAACAAGGAAGCAGTGCCAACAAAGAAAACAAGAAAAGGAGATCATTGGCCAAGTGTCATTAAAAGAGTGAAATACCACATAACAACCATAAGTGAAGATCCAGATCAAGTGAATGAAGTGATAAGTCAAACTGAACAAGAACATAAAACTGCGAAAAGAAGAAGTAAAATACTGAAACTTGAGAATAACAAATTCAAGGGTCCTGACTGGACTTATATCATCCTTGAAGATTTTGAAAGCTCAGAATCAAGTGACAGTGGTGGTGAAGGAACAAGTGCACAACTAACATACAAAGAAGAAACAAGACCACCCTGACTAAACAAAAGAATCATCTAAAGAAAAGAAGAAGAGATAAGAAGAGCAATCTTCCTTGTCAAAAAATGCCTGATGATAGAGTTGCTGGAAGACCAAAACAGAAATGTTGCAGAAGATGCTGTGCAATATGCATATGTAGTCTAGTAATGGTGCTTATAATATGGTTAGTCCTGATTGTAGCAATTCCTTACCTTATGATAATAGATAAAAAGATTAACAATGAAACTAAAGGAAGGACAGCAAACATGAAGGGCAATAGAGTAGAACTAATGGCAGAGAATGAACCGGAAATTCATCATGAAATAGCTGATAACGACACTAGTTTGAATGTTTTCACAAAGTTATTGTTTCAATATGTAGACACAATGGAAGGTAGTAATTGTTATGTCTGTATGAAGTTACCTGAATCAGTAGCAGAAGGATTAACATACCATCACTTACCACTGACATATGGCATATCATGTAGTGTTTTGTCTAGTTTATTTTATAGAACAGGGAGACTTCAGTATTACTATTCAAACTTAGATGTGATATTTTCAGAGGTTCCGATTCGCAAGAGTATGAACCCAGTGTTTAGTAGTCAAGACGCACAGTTTATGGGAGAATTTTTCTTAACAATGAAATCAATAGACATAACACATGCACATAGACACAATCTAACATGTTCCGTACATGAAGAAGAAAAGATTTTATTGAATTTAGTAGAAGATAGAAGACAAGATTTTCAAAAGAAAGCTTCTGAGCATAAAGCTCATTTACCACCTTGGGCAGAGAAAGAAGGGAGTTACACACCTGGAAAGGCTCAAGCTGCTATGGCTCTGGATTTTGTAAAGACAGGAAAAATTTGTCTTCATAGGTTAAAGACTGATTATAACAATGTTTTCATCGGTACCAGTGAATGTGAACACAATTTTTTACTTATTGGAGGTTGGGGACTCAAAGGAGGAACAGATTCAGTTTTTCCTGGAATCTATTATGTATGTGGGAATAAGGCTTACTTTAGGCTTCCTGCACGGTGGTATGGAAGTTGTTATTTTGGAATAGTATTTCCAAAGATATACCACGTAAACAGAAACACTGGAAGCAATGAAAACAATAATGAATTAATACGTAGTAAAAGAGCTAGTTTTTCAGAAATTATAGGTGATATATTTGGTGCATTGATACCTTCAGTGGGAATAATTCTGAACTCAAGGAAAATATGTAAATTGTCTACAGTAGTTGATCGTTTATCAACGGACACTGCTGGAGGATTTCTAATGATTAATGCAGAAATGGTTGCGATTAGATCTATGGTGATGCAAAATCGACTTGCTCTTGATATTATATTGGCAAAAGAGGGCGGAGTCTGTAAATTATTGAAGACGAAACATTGTTGCACTTATATTCCTGATAAGAGTGCAGAAATTGGAACGTATATACAGAATATAACAAAACTTGAGAAAGAACTTAAACCACTGGAAGTTGATAGTGTATGGGAAAGATTGACAAATAGTATATCGTCAATTGGAACCTGGTTTGCTAATGTAGGAAAAGGATTTATAGGTCAAATATTAGTACCCTTAGCAGGGATAGCAATAATAATATTGGCAATAACGATATGGTGCAAATGCTGTAGTAGAAAGAATGGAACCTACAAAGTGACAGAAAAAGGAAAGAAGAGAAAACTAGATGAAATAGAACTTGAAGAATGGAGAAGTGAACTATACAAAAAGTTGAAAGGGGATGTGAAAAACAGAAAATGCAAAAATGAGAATGAAACGAATTGCTAGGAGTTGGCATCTGATTGAGGGTAGTGTTTTGATGGCTCAGAAACGCCATCAGAGAGGGGATTGATGGAGCAAGGTTTCAAAAATGAAACTTGCTTGTACGCAATCCTTCTCATAGTATTAATTTATTAAACTTGTACTGTTATTACTAACCTTTGCATACACTACACAAAGGGGAGAGACGCTTGCATATGTGTTTTGCTAATGAATAACGCTTGTCTATAATCTAAAATGGCCGCTAAAGTGCGGGAACCTCTTTGCGCATGTCGCAACCTGATCACATGGTGTGACGTCTTTCTTTGCTTGGGGGGGAAACTTCTGCTTCTGCGCAGTGTGCATAAAATGGCTGCTTGATGTTTTCACATGCTTCAGCTTGCTCTCATGTCTTTACTAAATTGTTGTTTCTTAACGCTACTAATGCGGGATAGTATATATAAATAAAATGGGAATAGAATAGAAATAGTGGGTATACAGTGAAACATTTTATTTGTGATTTTAATATTTTCTTCTTGCACTTTTAGTAATTCGTAAACTTGGGCCTGGGTTGGTGACTTGTAACTCGAGAGACGATGGTTCTGCGCATGTGTCCTGTGTGCCTGCCAAGTGAAGTCAACTTGGACGTCTCCCAAGGCCATGACCTATTGGCCGAAGATGACTGTACTTGATGTTTTCCGGTGGACAAAAATGATACTCTTCTCCTGTAAATTGTATAACATTTGTCGTGAGACAGGTGGGAAATAAAGCAAATGTATTAAATTGAAGGGGTGGGAACGTTAAAGGACAATAGGCTTTACAATTTAGGACAAAATCAATATGGTACGACAATCCACCCCCTGTCCCTGTCCAATCAGAAGTAGTGGCCCCATATTTTAGCAACATTAAGGGGAGGTACATGGACGTAGAAGGGTATAATAGATATAGAATTAGCTAATTAGTTAGCACAAGCTAATACATAGAGGGAACAGAAGATACCGAGCACCAGCTAGATTCCAGAGAACCAGAGAGCGGAGATGCTGACAGGAAGAGCTCCAGACCGCTAAGCTGATCGATTGCAGACTGAATCCCTGTCCGGAAGAGGTCCTGAGGAGGGGGCGGCGGAGTCCATTAGAAGGAAGGCACGGGAGAATCGAGAGAAATCGAGTATCAGAGAGGGGAACGACGCAGGCGTCGTTGTAGAGAGGTCACCGGTCCTGTCCTGATCCTGGAGGAGGTCTTTGCTCTTCATCCTTCCTGGGTCCTATCTTTTCAACTCCTTGGCTAAGGGGTTTGGTTCTCGCACTTAGGTAAATATAATGCAACCTTTAGTTGCGCTGCTGTCTCTATCTTCTCCTCTTCTTTAAACACCGTCATTTGATTAGCAATAATCATTTCTATGCTGAATCTTGGGTATTTCGATTAAGTACCATGTGGCTTTGTATTTTACTCTGCTAAATCTTTAGATAAACATTTTAAAACTGTCTTGACTCAGTGGTTATTTCAGGATTTTGTATTATAATGAATGTCACTCATTTTAAACTTCCCAATTAGCAAAGGATTCATCGGTAAGTCATTACTCTTCAATCAGAAGGTAATTGGTAGCAGGGATTTTTGATAAGAGTAACAACTGATAAACCCAGCGAAAGTATTAGCGTAGTGTGAATGAATGGGCCCAAATGAGTATATGGTGTATGAATGCTGTTTGCTAATATCGCGCTGGATCAACACCCAAACCTGGGAAAGACCCCACGCTTTGCTCCTCACACCGACCCATTTCCTGTTAAATGTTGACAGCAAACTTTTCACTGCTATCCTTGCAGCCCGTTTAAACCAGTAAATTCAGAGATTAATCGACCCAGCTCAGGCTGGCTTTATCCCCGAAAGAGGATGTAGCAATAACACCAAACGCCTCCTCTATCTTAAGGACAAAGCTGCTCGCTCACAAGCCTGGCTCTGTTCTTATCTATAGATGCTGAGAAGGCCTTCATTTGCGTGAACTGGCCATTCCTCCAGAAAGTCATGGAGAGGGCGGGGCTGAGGAACAGATTTATGAGATGAATGTGGAGTGGATATACCAACCCTACAACCCAAGGGAGAGTAACCAGCCTCACCTCCCGACCATTTGCAATCGCCAGAGGAACCCAACAAGGCTGCCCCTTATCCCCCCTCCACTTTGTGTTGTATATGGGACTGTTTGCAGAGAGGGTAAGGACAAATACACTAATCAAGGGCATTGTCTTTGGCCTTCAGTAAAAATAGACCTCTATGCCAATGACGTCATGACTTAACCTCAATCTTCCCTCCCAGGCCTCATAAACAAACCAACGTTTTTAGAGCTATCTTGGGCTTTAGGGTGAATATTTAAAAAAGACCCAGGCCCTAAACCTAGCAATACCACAGATCAATAGAGCTCACCTCGAACACCACTTCCCCTTTTCTTGGGTGAACAACGGGGTGTCTTACCTAGGTCTCACACTACTCCCCACTTTGTGAGAGACAGCAGAACACAATTATGCCAACCTTATTGACCTTGACACACAAAGACATTCAGAGTTGGAAAGCTGAAGGTCTCTCCTGGCTAGGTAGGATTGCGTCAGTGAAAATGACGTTACTACCTAAGATATTATCCATTATGCAAATGCTCCCTCTAAAACCACCATCACACCTGCTGGGGAAACTTCAGCACATGATGGAGTCCTACATATGGTATTGTAAGAGACCCTGAATGGCCAAAAAGTGAACATACCTCTCTGTGGCTGATGGAGGCCTAGGTAGCCCAAACCTCACTCACTACTACTTAGCAGCCCAGCTCAGGTATATGGTTGAATGGAACAGACCACTCACAGAAAAACATTTGTGTTTCATTGACTAAGCTATTGCAGGAGTACACATTAGGAAAATCCCCTGGCTTCCCAAAAAACATTGCCGTGCTGGGGTTTATATCTCACCAGTTACACGGGTAACTATATCAACCTGGGACAGAGTAATAGTGGCAAAGGGTTTGTCAAGTCCCACTTCCCCCCTCATGCCCATCATAGGAAACCCCGTATTCCCTCCAACTCATACTAACTCGCTGTTCCTTGCAAGACAAATGGCCAACTGTAAGCAAATTGGCGACCTATTTGAAAGTGCCGGAATACTAGACTTCCCACAACTCCAGTCCACATACGACATTCCTGATAATGAATTTATTTTATTTTATTTATAAAGTTTTATATAGCGCGAACCAGATCCCGAAGGATATCAGAGTGCTTTACAGTTATTTTGAGTTTTAAATAGCGCTGGCTGGACCCGAAGGTATCAGAGCGCTTTACATAAGGAACAGCTTATTGCAAGTTACACAAATATTCACATTAATTACAGAATGATTACATATTCAAAACAGGAGTATTTATCGAACAAGAAATCAGGATCCAGAAAGAGGCCAGGGAGAGCTGGGAGTCCAAAGGAAGGAGTAAGCAGTGGAGAAAGCGACGAGACATATGTCCAAAGTCCAGCTGGGTAGGTGACAGCCATAGCGTAGTGCCAGAGCCAGTCTCCCTTATAGCTGAGCGAAGCAGCTCCACCGGGCATCGGTCATACAGTTCGGACTCCGCCGGCTAAAAGAGAGGATCAGAGTGGGTCCAAAAGACTTGAGACCAGAGACATATGTCCAAAGTCCGGCTGGGTAGTTGACGGCCAAAGCGTGGTGCCAGAGCCAGTCTCCCCTATAGCTGAGCGAAGCAGCTCCACCGGGAATCGGTCATACAGTTCGGACTCCGCCAGATAAAAGAGAGGATCAGGGTAGGTCCGAAAGTCTTGAGTCCAGAGACGGGCGAGTGGAGATAGCAGGGGTGGCAAGATAGGGAAGGGAGTGACAGAGAGACTAAGGAAGGTCTGTCCAAGGACCGGCTGGGTAGGTGACGGCCGAGGGGAAGACCACGACCCATCTCCTCTTTAGCTATCCAGTAGCTCCACCGGACATCAGCCAGAAAGCTAGGTCTCCACTGTCGGACAAGGTCTACGTTCTGACGGATTATCATGATGGGGGATAGGTTTAAGGTCAGGTCGAAGTTCAGTTTATGTCCCAGAGTAGTAACACAACGTGGTAGGGACTACAGTGGGAGCCGTCTTGGGGTCAGGCAAGGGAATTCTGACATTGGTGTTACATTCCGCCGGTCCCAATGATATCTTTCGCTCAAAGGAGGGTGTTTGCTGAGCAATGGGGCAGCTAGAGACCAGAGCTAGAGACCGCTCGCCTCCCGAGGAGTAGGAGAGTATAGCTGTATTATAGTAGTAAGTGGGAGAAACGGCCGCCATTTTGGGATCAGGCGGGGCGCCTCCTATATCCCTCTTGCTCTTCTCTTGAAGAAAAATAAGCCTCAGCAAAAATGAGGACGAGACTTGAGGCGCTGTTCGTTAAAAGGTAGGTGGATGGCAGGGAATCAGCGGGATATCAAAATGCTAATGGTCCCGGCCACTGGTACAGACTGCCTTAGTGCTGAGGGTCCATGATGTTCAATGGACCAAATCGATGTCTGGCGTGCAAGCCTGAGGGCGAAGATGCATGGACTCAGCAGTACCTGCTATTTTGGGCCACCAGTGGATGTTGGATCAGTGGCGATCCTCCACTCAGTACTGCCTCGCGATATTGAAGTGAGGCAGTGATAGCTTCCATTAAGGGGTCAGGCAGCCCGGACCGGCATCCCGCGCCTGTCTGCGACAGCCACCATTATGAAGTCAGGCAGCCCGGGTCCGGCAACCCGCGTTGTTTACCGCACTTCAGTGGCAAAAACTTTCACCCCCAAAGCTTGCGGTGGTTACATCTCGGGACCCCCGGTTCTCAGTGGGGACGCCGGCATCACTGCCCGCCACCCCTCTCACCGTCAAATCGTCTGGGCGAAAGAATGGCGGGTGGAGGCTTCACTGCTGCGGTGCAGTCTCTCCGGACAGGCTGTCCGGTCTCGTAGCCCTCATCTCGTCGGCCCGCACGATGTCGCCTCGCTGCAAGTTGGAACCGGACCTTGTGGCGGCTTTCAGGGCTCCTTCAGAGAAGAAGTGGAGTCGTTGCTTTACCGACCGCCGCCATTGAGGGAGCTTCGGCTGCTCCACTTCGCTTCAATTTGGCTGTTGGGCTCGTCGGCGATGTCTCTCCGGACCCCGAAGAGAGAGGTAATGCAGGGGGATAAGGATGGGGGTGAGATGGCAGGGTAACACAGGGATTTTCACTAGTGCTGATCCCGACCCTCAGGAGCTCAACGAGAGCCCTCCTGTCTCGACGCCATCTTGGAACTTTGTTCCAAGATGGCACTGAATGGCAGTGAATACTGGCACTATACAGGGATCAAGCACTGGGTAACTCGACCCATGACCCATCCACATGCATCCAGACCACTGGCAAAATATTGAAAAATGGCTGTTAACTAAGGCTGATGACAAACACTTACTCTCTGACATCTTCAATTTCTTGAATACACCTTCAGACCTTGGTAAGTCCCCTTCCCAATGACGATGAGAAACTGAATTTGACTGCACCTTTACACCCAATGAATGGTCCAATATTCTACATAGAACCAGGACCTCTGCCTACAGCACTGCGGGGAAAGAGTCCCTGCTGAAAATCACTCATTATTGGTATTACACACCAGTTAGACTGGCAAAATGGAAACCGCACACCACGGATACCTGCTGGCGGAAGTGTGGCCAAACAGGCACATTTGCACATTTGTTCTGGCAATGTCCCAAACTTAAGAGATATTGGATAGATGTACTTAAAGATATTGGGCCCGATTCACAAAAGTAATCTGAGACAAAATCCTAACTTTTCAACTTTCGGTATTCACAGAAGGCATTTAGGAGTACTAAAGTTAGGATTTTGTCTCAGTCAATCTTAAGTTTTGGTCTTAAATTAAACTTAAGACAAACTTAAGTTTAACTGAGACAAAATCCTAACTTTACGACTAGGATTTTGTCTCAGTTAAACTTAAGTTTGTCTTAAGTTTAACTTAAGACCAAAACTTAAGTTTGACTGAGACAAAATCCTAACTTTAGTACTCCTAAATGCCTTCTGTGAATACCGAAAGTCGTAAAGTTAGGATTTTGTCTCAGATTACTTTTGTGAATTGGGCCCATTGACAAAATATTTTCCATGGATATCACCTGCTTCCCCAGCTATACCTTACTAGGACTGCCATATCACTTGACCTACCCACTTTGCTCTGATAGTGGGAAACCCAAAACTCTGGCTCTTTGCACCACCAGACAGGTAATCTTATCTAAATGGGGCAAGGACACCACACTTTTCGCTTAGATTGGCTGCGTAAACTATGGGAAACAGTGGCCATGGAGAAATGTATGGCCTCTCTTGAACACACGCTTCCAGGTTTCAACAAAATGTGGGGATCATGCATACATTTTCTGGCCCAAAACTTGTTAGAACTAACCTGCCCTCAGTATCTCAGGGTGCTCAGGCTGACAGGAGTTGAGAACCACGGCCAATAAACGGATACAAAGCTGCTGACAGACTCGGTATGCACCCACCCAGGCAACCCCTCAGCTCGTCCCTGGGACTCAATGTTAGCTCACCAGTCCACGCTCTGGATGACTAAACCCCCACAACCTCCCTCCTTGCCCTCCCTTTTTCTTCCAAGTTGAAGACACCCCTTCTCCACAACACCCTTCCCTCCCATCCTTTCTCGCCTTTTTACTTTCCCCTTTTGATTTGCCCTCTGGCCACTGGATGTAGGTGAGAGTATGTGTTATAAATAAAACAACAATAAAGAGATTTCACCACAAGGTATTGGTAGACCACTTGCAGTATGAACCAGGGGTACTGGCTCAAGCAGACATCATCCACTGCATCCAGAATTCATTATCCACATCCCGCCATTCCTTGTCAGGATTTGCTGTTAACCGTGCCCACAACTCCTCATCTTATGTGAACCATGCAAAACCACATTAATCCACTTGTGCCCTGTGCACAAGCAGATACTTAAAAAGTGTGAGGCATTGCTCCAGATTGCATTCTCAGTAAACATTTGTGTAGATTATAAGCGCAGAGATCCAATTCTCAATTGTCTTGGGCACCATAGGTCACCTTGGCAATTCCCACTGTTCTTCCTTTGACCTTTTCTTCGCTTGGATTTCTCTATGTAACAACTTAAATACATCCACGGATTCGCTCTTCCTAATTTTTTCCTTTGTTGCCTGCATAAAATGCACACCTAAAAGCATTGAAATACCCATAAATGACAATTTCTTATTCTTCACACTTTCTCCACATTTTCTTTACTCAGCACCCCACTTAGTTCTCCACTGCATTACCTTTAGGGGCCTCAGCCTTATCCTTGTCCTTCTAACCATCACCTAAGCTTCCAAATTGCTTACTGGGTACCCCACCGGTACTCATCTTACCTGTGTCCCCAGATGGTTCCTTCCCTTTTTCCGGACTATTACCAACACCCACCAACACCACCTGTAATAGCTTCAGCTTCCCTTACCCTTCCACTCAATTTTCAACTCCTTAAACCTCGCCCTACCTTTCTGCAAGGTCTACCTCCTTTCTTGCCACAAACATCCGCCTTCCGTGTCACTGGCAACTCCTCAGCCCTATGGATATTCTTCTTGGGCAACCTTAAAACAGCAACTATGCGTCTTTTGTTAGATGCAACCCCGTGCTTCACTGTTGGCACATCCAGTGTTATCACCTCCACACTTCTTACCATTCCATCATCCATTATTTCACCTTCCTCCAATGAATGTTCATCATCAAAATCCAACTCCTCCTCATATATATCGTTCCATGGTAATATGCATTCCTGCCGTCGTGCTCAGCATCTCCTCATCACCAAATGACCCATCATCCATGTGCAATGCCCGTTGCTCCCAGGGCACAAGTCGGGGGTACACGCAGGTACACAGCATCCACCCACTATTTTTACAGGGTGGACGCCGTCCCCCCTGCCAAGAGGTTGGGCCCCACAGAAATATGCTGAAATTGTCCCGGTGTAATTTTCAGACACCGGGACACGTTCAGCAGCGCCTGCACGTTGTCTGCTTTTCATTCCCAGAAGCAACGTGCAGGCAGCGAGGGAGCTTTTTTTCCAGTTCCAGCTGGGCCGAAGTTAAGGGGCCGTCAGATTTCCTTTTGTTTGAATATCCTACTGGAGGCGGCCTGGAATCTCACACTTAAATGTAAATGCAATGGAGGGGAAACAAAGGCACACAGCTTGCTGTCTCTTCACAGGTACTTAAGAGAGGCATGCTTTTGCCTTTGTTCAGTCCCTGTATATAAGTGCATGCACTGTAAGAATGTCAGATGTGTTGGTCTGTCCCAGTATTTACACAAATAACAATTTCAAAAGCACTACTTTATTTCTTCTATAGCGCTATGCAACCCAATGAAGGGTGTCAGAGCTCTTTACGTAACATACACATTATACATTGACAATAAATCATGTACATGTGTAAATCAATGTACAAGATGAGTTACATGAGAAAGGGTTACACGGTGTAGGAGTCACATGTTCTTCATAGCTCACTGTGCTATATTACAAGGATTACAATTTATGAACTGCAGGTAACAAAGGATCTCTGTGTTCAAAGCAGTAACCCACTTACCTATCTACATAAAATAAAAATCTGTCATCTGCATGTTACGTGATGTGCTTTGAAGGAGGCACATTAACCTTATACTACTTTGATTCAAATCTGGGACTTCACAAAACACAGATCTCTCCAACGAATGCGTTAAACTCCAGAGTTATCTCACCATTATTACTATTCTCTGAGATTTACTGGGCACCTTTACAGCAGATGCCTTAACCCAATCAAATATTTTAAAATGTAGACTTTGCAACCAATTAAGCATAACAGATCTACTGTCATGCTTCTCCTTGTTGCCAATTTCTTTGTGGCAGGGTTTAAAAAAATACATTTATTAGTTGAGGCCCAGATTTTGCATTGGGATTGCGCCACGTTTTTGGCACAACCCGACGCTAAATCTCATTTGTTAAGTCTCATAATGAGCTTAAATGTACTCATGATATACCTGATAAACATGTGTGAGGTCTTAATATCTGATGTGAATTCTTGTGAAGTAACTTCCTGTGATGTCACATGCAATGTCACGCTTCGTGACATCATGCAGTGTGATGGCACGTGTCATGATTTCACTTGCATACTGCCTAACCTGGTTAGTCCCTCCACTTCTTTTTTTAGGACTTGTGCCCTGGTTGCTCCTTTTGCTCAGGAAGGCTGCTCCGGGCCCCTTCCTCCATTCGGCCTGGTACACTCACATCCCTCTGGATGTGACCAGTGATAAGTCCCCTTTGCCTACCTCCTGCTCCAGCACTATTGGTGGCATTCTGCTCTTCTTGCCCTAACTGAGCGTCATGTCACACCCACCAGCCCCAACAGCTGCACAAAATTGTTCCTGCCCCACATTTCCTTCAGTATCTGTAACCCACGCCCACTTACTTGCCTGACCCTGTTTCCATGCCCTCACCGGCCTGCCCCACAAACTGTTTTGGTGGTATTACTCCTGACATGCGGTCTTGTTCACCTGGTGATACACTGACCATTTTGGTAGAAGTGATTGTCTATTCTCTACCTCCCACTTCTGAATCTTATTCAACATTGGGCTATAGTACCTTCCGACCACAGGTATTTGTGATTCAAAAACTTTTGGAGCCCCTTTCTTACGGGCCATCTCCCTGCCATAAACATCCACTATCTGTGCCACATTCCTCTGAGCTCCATGATCCACTTCCACAAATCGCTCCTCACCCTCATAGTGCGATATTGACATTGGCTTTCAATCAATTCCTTTGGGAGCTGCACTCTTGGGTGCTGCCAATGTCCTTTCTCTTTTGTGTGACACGTGCTTTCAGGCTTGGGCAGCGCACTCGCCCTCTCCTGGCCAGAAATCATCACCACGCTCTTCTAGTGCATCCCGCCCGTACCCACAGATGCTCTCCCTCGGGATCCACTCCTTCTGCGCGATGTTGGCACTGTGCCACGCCGGACTGGGATGACAGCAACAGCCTGTGCAGGCAGGTCTGCCTGCTCACCAAAGAAACTCTGCACAATTGGGATTAATTCGTCCCCTTCTTAGATCTAGCTCCTCTCTTAGATTTGCATTTTCGTGACTTAGTCTCTTGCGGTGAACACGCAATCATCGCTGCAGCCACCCCCTGCACAGACAACCTCTTAGGGTGGTACACACCCATCTAGGCCTGCTCAAGAACCCCTACCCTCAAAAAGTCCTCCCTACCATCATCTTGCAGTACTTTCAGCGCTGCCTTCACCTTCTCGACCCCAGCCACATTAACCTAAAGGCCAATCCACCTACCAAAATGACAAAATGCCCTCTCCTTGGCATAGACGCCTGACATTAAACTGCCCATAGTTGTGATGATGGACAATGAGTCTGTCCCACACCAAACTCCCACCTAAACTGTCACTACTCCTCCTCCTCCTTGTCCTAACAGCCATTTAGGACAGAGTGTCGTTGGGATGGGCCACTCCCCCAAAATGCCGGTGGGAGACTGGGCATGCCCAACTGTCCCTATGCCCCCATTCCACGCATGGTGCAGTGCAGTAGCAGACTATTCAAACATAGACTGGCCTCCTTTCGGTTGTTGAGTGCTGTATTCAGGTTTTAATCTGGTTTTATGTTAAATACAGATAGGTAGCTGTGACAATAACTAAAAGATGTTGCACAGTACTCAACTAATCAGGGTAGAAAGTCTACAGTAAATACATGTTGAAAGACTGGTGCTATCACAGTATCCGCCTCTGCTACCTCTAAGAGCAGTGATGGAGTTACTCCAATGCATAACAAACCACTAAATCATAAAACAATATACTGGAGCACCCCAACAATTTGTTTACATAACACTATCTGGTGGCAAATAACCAGAAAATTCAGTCCATAAGTCGAAGGTCATGTGATATATTTTTGTCGTCTTTATTGTGTTTACATGCTTCCAACCAAGTGCATGATCATCAGCCGACACATGTTTCACCCCCAATGGAAATTTTTCAAGGAGTGTGTTAGACCTGTCATCCTTAGAATGGTCTTCCCCCAAAGATTTTGCCTGCTTATCTCCTCTTTTTGCTGATTATTTTTGATGACCTTAGGTCTCTGAGCACTCTGCCGCTGCTGACCAGTGCTAACATGTTAATATTGGTGTATGCACAGTTGACATATTTAGGTTACTTGCAAGTCCCTGGTAAAGTGGTATACCATATACCCAGGGCCTGTAACCTAAATGCTATTAGTGGGCCTGCAGCACTGATTGTACCACCCACACAAGTAGCCTTTTAAACATGTCTCAGGCCTGCCATTGCAGGGCCTATCTGTGCAGTTTACTGCCACTTTGACTTGGCATTTAAAACTCTTTGCCACGCCTTAAACTCTCCTTTTATTACACCCATGTCACCCCTAAGGTAGGCCCTAGGTAGCTCATAGAGCAGAGTGCTGTGTAAATAAAAGGTAGGACGTACTTTTAAGTTTTGCATTTCCTGTTAGTGACCAACAACTAAATTCCATTTTCATTACTGTGAGGCCTACTCCTCTCATAGGTTAACATTGAGAATTCCTTAATACACCTTTACGCTGTCATCTCTGATTAGAGAGGAGTAGCTGCATCATGTTTTTTATCTTTGGAATGGTAATGATAAATCCTTTTTACTGGTAAAAGTGGATTTAACATTACTGTTTTAGAAATGCCACTTTTAGAAAGTGGACAATTCCCTACTCTTACTGCTCTGTGTGCCTGCAGCTTGTCTCCAATACATGTCTGGGCTGGGTGACAGCTACACTTTGTGCATTCCCTCTAGACAGCTACACGCATAGGAACTTTAGATGTGCCTGAATACTCGCCTGCATTCTGATGACTCTTCCTGGGCAGGAAGGGAGGGGAGCTCACACTTACACTTGAATAGGCAGTGTCCTATTCCCACACACAGGGCTGATTACCCCGTACTGATTGTCTGGAGCCAGGGCTGGGAAGAAAGGACCTTTGTGCACATTAAAGACCTTTCTTTGAAGTCACCCCCACTTCAAAGGCACAACTGGGTATAAGTGCTGGATCTCTCATGCTACCAAGACAGTACACAACTGGACCTGTGAAGAACTGTACCAGGAAGAAGGGCTGCTGTGCTGCTACAAGGACTGCCACTCTACTGGATTGCTGCTCTGGAAGAACTGCTTTTCTGCTTTGCTGTGCTGACCTGCTGCCTGCTGATCTCTGTCCTGCTGAGGATAAGGACTCTACCCATCTCACTTGAACCCAGAGTGACTCCACGGTCTTGCAGGCTTGCTCCCTGTTCTGAAGTCTCAGTGGCATCAAAGACTTCATACAATCCTGCAACAGCACCTGAACTCTGCCATCTGTGAGTTCTGCCCTGCCAAGTGGTGCCTATCCTGTCCTGGGCCCTTGAAAGTTAGCTTTTCTGTGCCCACCCAGCAAAATCCATGCATCGACGACTTTGCGCCAATTGCAACTGACACGTCTCTCTCGCCACTGACGCAGTTGCTGCTCGAGGACATCGCTTTAACGGACAGCGCAGCTCAACGGCGACGGATTGTGCAGCTCGACGATGATGCATTTCCTGCATCGCAAAGATGCTCACCGATGAAGCTTCTACGACGGTGCGGATCGACGAGAACGCAATGCCTATATCCAAGGGATCGGTGATGATGCATCACCTCCTCTTCTCCTCGCATCAGGTCTTCGACGTTCGCGCTTCCTCCATCCAAGGTACGTTTTCAGCAGGGCCTGCATGGGTCCTGCAGCCCGCCTGTTCTCCATCGCGGTCGGCCTGAACTTTGAATTTACCCTGGTCTCGATATACCAGGATAACGCTTTAAGACTCTAAGTACAATATTTTGAAATATTCTTGAAAAATTATTAACTCCGGTTCTACTTTTTGGATTTATGTCTTTTTGGTCTTCTTTTACTCATCAAATTATTCTCTATTTTTCTAACCCTATGTGGAGTATTTATGTGGTATTTTCATTGTGTTACTGTGTGTGTTGCACAAATACTTTGCACATTGTCTCTTTAGATAAGCCTGTCTGCTCTTGCCAAGCTGCCAGAGGGTGAGCACAGGTTATCTTTTAGTCTGTATCTAGGTTACCCTGACTAGAGTGGTGGTTCCTGCTTGTACAGGGTGCATGCCTCTGCCAACCAGAACCCCCATTTCTAACATTGGTAATCAGCGGTGAGGATAAATACCATATAGTATTTCAGGGTTCACTACTACTCTGTACTAAAGACCAATTGGAACCTTTTTCAATTCTCCCTAAATTGGCTTTTTGATTTTCTTTGCTAAACCATGCCTCTCTCTGGAGAAGCAGCACCTGCACCTACAGTAATTGATTTTGAGCTGGCCAAGTTAGAGTCCTACACTGTGGCCCACATTAAGGATTTTTGCAAGAGGTTTCAAGTATCTATCAAAGGCTTCACCCGGAAGGTGGAGCTGCAGAAGGCTTTGAGAGCATGGACAGAGGCCCGTAATGCAGGAGCTGAGGTCTAAGAGGAGGAGGAGCAAAAAAATTGAGGAGGAGGAAGATGAGCTGGTCCTGGAGTCAAATTTAGATTTGGGACTGCTTGTGGGGGGGGGCAACAACTTGCTGGGAGTAGTGTTTCCTCAAAGAACCTGTCCCCGAGGAGCTGGCAGACAGGAGGGAGGAAAGAAAGCTCAAACTAGAGCTTGCCAAGATTGACAAGGAGCAGACCATTGTCAAGTTAGAGAATTGGCAGGTCCTTGCTAGACTGGAGAAAGAGTAACCCTAGAAGAGAGGAGACTGGCCATGGAGGAGAGGAAGATGTCCCATGAGCTCAGTCTCAGAGAGCTGGACATAAGAGCCCTAAAAGTGTGGTCCAGCAGTAATGGTGGTAGCATACCTGCAGTGTCCACTAGTGATTCAAGAATCATGATACCCAAGAATTGGTGCCCATTTAAGTGGTGGGGGATGACATAGGTAAATGGTTGCAGCCTATGAACTGGCTCTGAGAGTGCACAAGGTCCCAGAGGAGTTATGGGGTGGTAGATTATGGAGGTATATGCCCACAGTGGGGAGGGACACATTCCTTACACTAGAGGTGAAAGGCCAGACATGCTACACTGCAAGGAAGACCATCTTAGCAAGTTTGGGTTGACCCCTGAGAAGTATAGGCAGCGGTTCAGGGCTAGACAGAAACTCTTGACACAGACCTAGGTGGATTTCTTGGATTATGCTAGCCAGGGACTAAAGGGCTGGGTGAGGAGCAGAAAGGTTGATGATTATTCAGGGCTGTACAACTTATTTTTGAAGGAGTGAATGTTTGATGGTTGTTTTCCAGAGCAGCGCCAACACCTGGTTGATAGTAAGCTTTCTGACTCCAGGAGGCTTGCTGAGGAGCAGACATCTGGGTCAGCACTATAGTGTCCAAGAAGGTATCTGGGGGACTCCCAAAAGGGTGGTCAGGGTTCCCATAAGAAGAAAGAGGGGGAGATAAAAGTAGGAGTTCTCTTCAGGCCCCCAAAACAATTCACAGGGGAAAGGGTCTCATTCCCAATCTGGCAACCAGAAGAAACACTACCCTGACAAAATTCCCAAGTGCTTTGAGTGCTTTGAGAATGGACACTACAAGGGGGATCCCAAGTGTCCAAAAAGAGTACAACTTCCCACTGGAGGAAAGGTTCCAAGGGCAGTGAGGGTAGTGCTGGTACAGGCGTTTGTCACAGTTAAAGAGTTGGGGGTTTAGTGGGGTTACCCTAGTGTCCCTGGGTGACAGTGAGATGGTTCCTAAGATCCACGTGCCCTCTAATTCTACAAAGTATAGGCGATGGGTGAGCATCAATGGGCAAGGTGTTGAATCTCTGAGGACTACAGGTACCAGCATGACTATGGTAAGGAGTCAGCTGGTGTCCCCAGAGCAGGTGATACCCAAAGGATTCCATCAGGTTGTGGTGGCTGACAACAGAGAGGGTCACTATCCAGTGGCCCTTCTTCCGTTTGAGTGGGGTGGGTGGGGGTTCAGGTCTTCTGAAAGGTGCTGTAAGCCCTGCCATTCCTGTGGAGTGTTTGCTAGGTAATGACCTTGAGCACACTACCTGGAAGGAATTGGAGCTCAAGGCTCATGTGGAGATGTTGGTGTTACCTGATTGGAACTGTGCCACCGCAAGGTCCATGGATACCCAGGATGGGAGTCGAAAAGGGCTAGAACCTGGAAAAATGGCCCAGCCAGCTGTTGAAAGGGGAAAAGGCAGAGGGCATGGGAAACCAGCCCCTGAATGTCCTTCCTGTCAGGTGGATGGGGCACCTGTGGTGACTGCCCCAGAGCCCACTGAGGAGGGCATTGCCCCTTAGTGACCTACCAGAGCTTGCTGGATGACATGTGGAAGGAGGACCCCCCCCCAAGGAGAAGTTCTGCAGGGCACAGGGGAACTGCCCAACCCTTGAGGGCATGAGGCAACAGGCCGAGGTCCATGCAGCGGGTGATGCCTCTGGCAGTCATCACATTTACTGGGAGGACAACCTCCTTTATAATGAGCCTAAGGCTCCTGTGCATGGGACAACAAGGGCCCTGGTGGTCTCCTAATGCTAGAGGGCCTTCCTACTGGAGCTGGCTCACGAAAAGATTCCCCTGGCAGGTCACCTGGGCCAAGACAAGACCTTTGCAAGGCTTGTTTGCCACTTCTATTTGCCTAGGATCAAGACTTCCTCAATGCGTTCTGTAGGACTTGTGTGACTTTCCAGGCCAATGGGAAGACAGGGCAGAGGCCCAAAGCCCCCCTTAATCCCTTGCCTGTTGTTGGCACACACTTTGAGGGTGTGGGCATCAACATTGTTGGGCCTATGGTTCCCCAGACTGCTTGAGGCAACAGGTTTATCCTGGTTCTGGTGGATCAGGCCACTAGGTACCCAGAGGCAATTCCTCTGAGGACAACAACTGCACCTGCAGTGGCAAAGGCCCTCATGGGGACCTTTACCAGAGTGTTTTTCCCCAAAGAAGTAGTATCTAACAGGGCCCCAAATACATGTCTACTTACATGCAGTCAATGTGGAAGGAGTGTGGGGTAATGTACAAGTTCTCCACTCCCTCCTATTCACAAACAAATGGGCTTGTTTGAAATGTTCAACAAGAACCTGAAGAGCATGATTAGAGGCCTGCTTGAGGCCCTGAGGAGTAAGTGGGACATCGTCTTGCAATGCCTTCTGTTTGCATACAGAGAGGTGCCACAAAAGGAAGGGGGCTCCAGCTCCTTTAAGCTTTTGTTTGGACACCCAGAGGACCTCTGAGTTTAGTGAAAGAAGGGTGGGAGGAAGCTCCCAGATATATTCCCGAGGATGTAGTGAGCTACCTGCTGGCCTTCAGAAGTCAAATGGCTAAATTCTGGAAGCAAGCTTCAGACAACTTAGAAGCCAGTCAGGAAGTAATGAAACAATGGTATGACCAAAATTCTACCACCATGGAATTACATCCTGAGCAGAAAGTGTGGGTGATGGAACCGGTGGAGCCGTGGCCCTCCAGGACTGTTGGACTGGGCTGTATGAGGAGATCGAGAGGAAGGGTGAGGCAACCTAACTGGTTTGTCTCAAGACATGTAAGAAAGTGGCTCTGTATATACTGAACCAAAGTAAGGTTCAGTGTGCACAGAGTCCACAGTCCCCAGAGGTTTGGCAGAGGCTAAAGTTAGATACAACCTTACTCTCTAAAGTGGTAGCTTGGTCGAGCAGTAAGGCAGTATCAGAGGGCAGTGTAAAGCATTTGTTGTACACACTCAGTCAGAAAATGGTCTCACACACTCAAGAACTGAACTCTAGGCCAATTGTTTTGTATATAAAAATATATTGTTGTTTTATTTTTAGAACCACAGGTAGGTATAAAAATACTTTCTCAGAATGAGATGCTTTAGATATATACTTTCAGTACACAATAGACTGTTGAATGCAATAGCTACAGTTGTTGCAATAGGCAACACAATTTAAACATAATTATATCATTGAGCTCAATGGAGAATTTTAAGTAAATGCAATATCAATTACTTTACGTATGATTTTTCTTACTCAGGGCTGGATCCTGGATTCAGCCCTGGTGCATTTCCTGTAAACAGTTGAAAGAAATCGTTTTTGTTACACAGGCGATTTTTAAGGAATATTTGTTTGTTTCAGAAAGTGGACAATTCCCTACTCTTACTGCTCTGTGTGCCTGCAGCTTGTCTCCAATACATGTCTGGGCTGGGTGACAGCTACACTTTGTGCATTCCCTCTAGACAGCTACACGCATAGGAACTTTAGATGTGCCTGAATACTCGTCTGCATTCTGATGACTCTTCCTGGGCAGGAAGGGAGGGGGAGCTCACACTTACACTTGAATAGGCAGTGTCCTATTCCCACACACAGGGCTGATTACCCCGTACTGATTGTCTGGAGCCAGGGCTGGGAAGAAAGGACCTTTGTGCACATTAAAGACCTTTCTTTGAAGTCACCCCCACTTCAAAGGCACAACTGGGTATAAGTGCTGGATCTCTCATGCTACCAAGACAGTACACAACTGGACCTGTGAAGAACTGTACCAGGAAGAAGGGCTGCTGTGCTGCTACAAGGACTGCCACTCTACTGGATTGCTGCTCTGGAAGAACTGCTTTTCTGCTTTGCTGTGCTGACCTGCTGCCTGCTGATCTCTGTCCTGCTGAGGATAAGGACTCTACCCATCTCACTTGAACCCAGAGTGACTCCACGGTCTTGCTGGCTTGCTCCCTGTTCTGAAGTCTCAGTGGCATCAAAGACTTCATACAATCCTGCAACAGCACCTGAACTCTGCCATCTGTGAGTTCTGCCCTGCCAAGTGGTGCCTATCCTGTCCTGGGCCCTTGAAAGTTAGCTTTTCTGTGCTCACCCAGCAAAATCCATGCATCGACGACTTTGCGCCAATTGCAACTGACACGTCTCTCTCGCCACTGACGCAGTTGCTGCTCGAGGACATCGCTTTAACGGACAGCGCAGCTCAACGGCGACGGATTGTGCAGCTCGACGATGATGCATTTCCTGCATCGCAAAGATGCTCACCGATGAAGCTTCTACGACGGTGCGGATCGACGAGAACGCAATGCCTATATCCAAGGGATCGGTGATGATGCATCACCTCCTCTTCTCCTCGCATCAGGTCTTCGACGTTCGCGCTTCCTCCATCCAAGGTACGTTTTCAGCAGGGCCTGCATGGGTCCTGTAGCCCGCCTGTTCTCCATCGCGGTCGGCCTGAACTTTGAATTTACCCTGGTCTCGATATACCAGGATAACGCTTTAAGACTCTAAGTACAATATTTTGAAATATTCTTGAAAAATTATTAACTCCGGTTCTACTTTTTGGATTTATGTCTTTTTGGTCTTCTTTTACTCATCAAATTATTCTCTATTTTTCTAACCCTATGTGGAGTATTTATGTGGTATTTTCATTGTGTTACTGTGTGTGTTGCACAAATACTTTGCACATTGTCTCTTTAGATAAGCCTGTCTGCTCTTGCCAAGCTGCCAGAGGGTGAGCACAGGTTATCTTTTAGTCTGTATCTAGGTTACCCTGACTAGAGTGGTGGTTCCTGCTTGTACAGGGTGCATGCCTCTGCCAACCAGAACCCCCATTTCTAACATTGGTAATCAGCGGTGAGGATAAATACCATATAGTATTTCAGGGTTCACTACTACTCTGTACTAAAGACCAATTGGAACCTTTTTCAATTCTCCCTAAATTGGCTTTTTGATTTTCTTTGCTAAACCATGCCTCTCTCTGGAGAAGCAGCACCTGCACCTACAGTAATTGATTTTGAGCTGGCCAAGTTAGAGTCCTACACTGTGGCCCACATTAAGGATTTTTGCAAGAGGTTTCAAGTATCTATCAAAGGCTTCACCCGGAAGGTGGAGCTGCAGAAGGCTTTGAGAGCATGGACAGAGGCCCGTAATGCAGGGGCTGAGGTCTAAGAGGAGGAGGAGCAAAAAAATTGAGGAGGAGGAAGATGAGCTGGTCCTGGAGTCAAATTTAGATCTGGGACTGCTTGTGGAGGGGGGCAACAACTTGCTGGGAGTAGTGTTTCCTCAAAGAACCTGTCCCCCGAGGAGCTGGCAGACAGGAGGGAGGAAAGAAAGCTCAAACTAGAGCTTGCCAAGATTGACAAGGAGCAGACCATTGTCAAGTTAGAGAATTGGCAGGTCCTTGCTAGACTGGAGAAAGAGTAACCCTAGAAGAGAGGAGACTGGCCATGGAGGAGAGGAAGATGTCCCATGAGCTCAGTCTCAGAGAGCTGGACATAAGAGCCCTAAAAGTGTGGTCCAGCAGTAATGGTGGTAGCATACCTGCAGTGTCCACTAGTGATTCAAGAATCATGATACCCAAGAATTGGTGCCCATTTAAGTGGTGGGGGATGACATAGGTAAATGGTTGCAGCCTATGAACTGGCTCTGAGAGTGCACAAGGTCCCAGAGGAGTTATGGGGTGGTAGATTATGGAGGTATATGCCCACAGTGGGGAGGGACACATTCCTTACACTAGAGGTGAAAGGCCAGACATGCTACACTGCAATGAAGACCATCTTAGCAAGTTTGGGTTGACCCCTGAGAAGTATAGGCAGCGGTTCAGGGCTAGACAGAAACTCTTGACACAGACCTAGGTGGATTTCTTGGATTATGCTAGCCAGGGACTAAAGGGCTGGGTGAGGAGCAGAAAGGTTGATGATTATTCAGGGCTGTACAACTTATTTTTGAAGGAGTGAATGTTTGATGGTTGTTTTCCAGAGCAGCGCCAACACCTGGTTGATAGTAAGCTTTCTGACTCCAGGAGGCTTGCTGAGGAGCAGACATCTGGGTCAGCACTATAGTGTCCAAGAAGGTATCTGGGGGGACTCCCAAAAGGGTGGTCAGGGTTCCCATAAGAAGAAAGAGGGGGGAGATAAAAAGTAGGAGTTCTCTTCAGGCCCCCAAAACAATTCACAGGGGAAAGGGTCTCATTCCCAATCTGGCAACCAGAAGAAACACTACCCTGACAAAATTCCCAAGTGCTTTGAGTGCTTTGAGAATGGACACTACAAGGGGGATCCCAAGTGTCCAAAAAGAGTACAACTTCCCACTGGAGGAAAGGTTCCAAGGGCAGTGAGGGTAGTGCTGGTACAGGCGTTTGTCACAGTTAAAGAGTTGGGGGTTTAGTGGGGTTACCCTAGTGTCCCTGGGTGACAGTGAGATGGTTCCTAAGATCCACGTGCCCTCTAATTCTACAAAGTATAGGCGATGGGTGAGCATCAATGGGCAAGGTGTTGAATCTCTGAGGACTACAGGTACCAGTATGACTATGGTAAGGAGTCAGCTGGTGTCCCCAGAGCAGGTGATACCCAAAGGATTCCATCAGGTTGTGGTGGCTGACAACAGAGAGGGTCACTATCCAGTGGCCCTTCTTCCGTTTGAGTGGGGGGAGGGTGGGGGTTCAGGTCTTCTGAAAGGTGCTGTAAGCCCTGCCATTCCTGTGGAGTGTTTGCTAGGTAATGACCTTGAGCACACTACCTGGAAGGAATTGGAGCTCAAGGCTCATGTGGAGATGTTGGTGTTACCTGATTGGAACTGTGCCACCACAAGGTCCATGGATACCCAGGATGGGAGTCGAAAAGGGCTAGAACCTGGAAAAATGGCCCAGCCAGCTGTTGAAAGGGGAAAAGGCAGAGGGCATGGGAAACCAGCCCCTGAATGTCCTTCCTGTCAGGTGGATGGGGCACCTGTGGTGACTGCCCCAGAGCCCACTGAGGAGGGCATTGCCCCTTAGTGACCTACCAGAGCTTGCTGGATGACATGTGGAAGGAGGACCCCCCCCAAGGAGAAGTTCTGCAGGGCACAGGGGAACTGCCCAACCCTTGAGGGCATGAGGCAACAGGCCGAGGTCCAAGCAGCGGGTGATGCCTCTGGCAGTCATCACATTTACTGGGAGGACAACCTCCTTTATAATGAGCCTAAGGCTCCTGTGCATGGGACAACAAGGGCCCTGGTGGTCTCCTAATGCTAGAGGGCCTTCCTACTGTAGCTGGCTCACGAAAAGATTCCCCTGGCAGGTCACCTGGGCCAAGACAAGACCTTTGCAAGGCTTGTTTGCCACTTCTATTTGCCTAGGATCAAGACTTCCTCAATGCGTTCTGTAGGACTTGTGTGACTTTCCAGGCCAATGGGAAGACAGGGCAGAGGCCCAAAGCCCCCCTTAATCCCTTGCCTGTTGTTGGCACACACTTTGAGGGTGTGGGCATCAACATTGTTGGGCCTATGGTTCCCCAGACTGCTTGAGGCAACAGGTTTATCCTGGTTCTGGTGGATCAGTCCACTAGGTACCCAGAGGCAATTCCTCTGAGGACAACAACTGCACCTGCAGTGGCAAAGGCCCTCATGGGGACCTTTACCAGAGTGTTTTTCCCCAAAGAAGTAGTATCTAACAGGGCCCCAAATACATGTCTACTTACATGCAGTCAATGTGGAAGGAGTGTGGGGTAATGTACAAGTTCTCCACTCCCTCCTATTCACAAACAAATGGGCTTGTTTGAAATGTTCAATAAGAACCTGAAGAGCATGATTAGAGGCCTGCTTGAGGCCCTGAGGAGTAAGTGGGACATCGTCTTGCAATGCCTTCTGTTTGCATACAGAGAGGTGCCACAAAAGGGAGGGGGCTCCAGCTCCTTTAAGCTTTTGTTTGGACACCCAGAGGACCTCTGAGTTTAGTGAAAGAAGGGTGGGAGGAAGCTCCCAGATATATTCCCGAGGATGTAGTGAGCTACCTGCTGGCCTTCAGAAGTCAAATGGCTAAATTCTGGAAGCAAGCTTCAGACAACTTAGAAGCCAGTCAGGAAGTAATGAAACAATGGTATGACCAAAATTCTACCACCATGGAATTACATCCTGAGCAGAAAGTGTGGGTGATGGAACCGGTGGAGCCGTGGCCCTCCAGGACTGTTGGACTGGGCTGTATGAGGAGATCGAGAGGAAGGGTGAGGCAACCTAACTGGTTTGTCTCAAGACATGTAAGAAAGTGGCTCTGTATATACTGAACCAAAGTAAGGTTCAGTGTGCACAGAGTCCACAGTCCCCAGAGGTTTGGCAGAGGCTAAAGTTAGATACAACCTTACTCTCTAAAGTGGTAGCTTGGTCGAGCAGTAAGGCAGTATCAGAGGGCAGTGTAAAGCATTTGTTGTACACACTCAGTCAGAAAATGGTCTCACACACTCAAGAACTGAACTCTAGGCCAATTGTTTTGTATATAAAAATATATTGTTGTTTTATTTTTAGAACCACAGGTAGGTATAAAAATACTTTCTCAGAATGAGATGCTTTAGATATATACTTTCAGTACACAATAGACTGTTGAATGCAATAGCTACAGTTGTTGCAATAGGCAACACAATTTAAACATAATTATATCATTGAGCTCAATGGAGAATTTTAAGTAAATGCAATATCAATTACTTTACGTATGATTTTCTTACTCAGGGCTGGATCCTGGATTCAGCCCTGGTGCATTTCCTGTAAACAGTTGAAAGAAATCGTTTTTGTTACACAGGCGATTTTTAAGGAATATTTGTTTGTTTCAAAAATCGACACTTAGAAGAATTTCTGGAGAAAACCAGGCAATGTTATCCTATGGAGGAAAATCAAGTTATCGGTAAGTACAGTTGTAATGGCTTTTCAGGGTCAGTGCTGGGCACCAAGATCCAGCACTGGGATCTCTCCTGATAACAGGTGAGTAATTTCGTTTTCGTTGATCGGGCGATTTTTAAGGAATATTTGTATGTTTCAAAAATTGACAGAAGAATTTCTGGCAAAAACCAGGCAATGTTATCCTATGGAGGAAAATCAAGTTATCGGTAAGTACAGTTGTAATTACTTTTCAGGGTCAGTGCTGGGCCCCAAGATCCAGCACTGGGATCTCTCCTGATAACAGGTGAGTAATTACGTTTTCGTTGATCGGACGATTTTTAGTGATTATTTTAAAGTTTCAAAACTCGACACTTAGAAGAAATTTCAGTGTAAACCAGTCAATGTTACCCTATGGAGAAAATGTAGGTTATCGGTTTTCAGGTAAGTACTCGACTGGCAGAGTTAAGGTTCTGGGCATAGACTCAGGGGTCTCCCAGGGTCAGGTAGGTACAGTTGGTACACCCTCAGCGGCACAGGGGCGGCCGGGTGCAGAGTGAGTTAGGCCCAATGTTAGCCTATGGCGGGCAGGGGGCCCTTGGTTGGTGGCTGCTGGCAGGCAGGCCACTCGGCTGTGGGAGCAAAGCTCCTGGTCACTTACTCAGGGCAAGTGGGGAAGTCGAACAGGGTAGTTGGTGCACCCTCAGCGGCACTGGGGCGGCCGGGTGCAGTGGGCTTTTGGGCCCTCGGGCACCCAATGGTTTTCAATGGGAAAGCTGCGTGACGAACAAAGGCTGCAAGCTCGGGGACGGTGATTCTTCAGGTGCAACCACCACTTCGAGAGGTAAGTTGGGAAGCTGTAGGAAGGGTAGGCACCCAGGAGTTGGGCACAGGAGGCTGTGGGGCACCGGGTGTAGGGGTGTCTTTAGGCGTCGGAAATCTTACCCTCGGCTGTTCGCGGTTGGAGGGGTCCCTGGTTCTGAGGCTGCAGGCGTCGCCAGGAGCGTCGAGGAGGGTCCTTGGGTGCTGGATTCTGGGTCACAGTCGCCGGGGGGACGTCCTCGTGGTCTTTGTCCACTCAGGCACAGGCCGGGCTCGGCGGGTGCAGAGAGTGCAGGAGTCGCGGTTCCTGGCTGGCACCAGGGGTTTGTTACTTGCTTTTGAGCAGTACCACTGCTCGTGGGAGTCCCAGTCTTTTTAGAATTACAAGGCAGTCAGGTCCTCCCGGGTTTTCGAGGTTGCTGACCACTGGAGACGCCGGGTTTCAGCAGGAGCAGGTTCGAGGGTCGATAGGCCTGTAGGGCTGGGGCCAAGTCAGTTGGGGTCTCCCTCTTGTTAGCAGCTGCACGGCAGGTCTTCTTTCTTCTTGTTCTTCTTGCTTGTTTCTGTTTCGGGATCTAAGGAAGGAAGGTTCAGGGTGCCCCAAAATACTAAATTTAGGGGCGTTACAGGTAGGTAAAGGGCAGGGACCAATGGGTCCCTTCCCTGGGGTGGGTACACCCCCTATCCTGTCACTCTCCAGTGGGAGGGGGGCAGGAGCCGAGTCCTGATTGGGCAGGGCTCCCCATCTTCAAGATGGCGAGAGCCCGGAGATGTGCTTCACCTCGCCTCCCCCACCTGAGGGGTGGGGTTGGCAGAGGCTGGCACACCCCCTCTCCTCCCTTGGGGTTTCCCGCCAGTCTTCCCGCCAGAGTGGGGGCTAGAACCGGTGGGGACCAGTTGCTGAGTACAGCAAGAGGTCTGGGGAGGCTCACAAAGGGGGCATGCCTTTGAAGCTTCCCCCTGCCCATCCTGGGGGAGGTGACCTAGCACCTCGCCCAGGACGTGCATTGTTGCAGGCCCGGGAGAACGGACGGCTCTCTACCCAGGGGTCCAGCAATGTGTCTGCTGGGTGGCAGCCTAGGCAGCCTCTCAGACAGGACGTGGATTGTAGGTTAGGTTCAGGGGGCAACTCTAAGTTGCCCTCTGTCGTGCATCTGACATTAAATCCCACACTGGCATCAGTGTGGGTTTAATGTGCTGAGAAGTTTGATACCAAACTTCTCAGTCTTCAGTGTAGCCATCATGGTGCTGTGGAGTTCGTAATGACGACCTCCCAGCACCATATACTCTTAATGGCAGCACTGCACTTACAGTGCCCAGGAATGGACCTGGGTACTGTAGGGGTACAGGGCTCATGCACCTGTACCCTCACCACTGGCATAGTGCACCCAGCTAGAGGGGTGACTGAGGTATGCCAGGGCAGTGTGTTTGTGGGCATGGCACACAGGGATGTGTGCCATGTCGACTCTCTGTTTTGTTCTGCACCAAGACACTCAGCCTGCAAAGGCAGTGTGTGTGTGTCAGGGTACAGGGCCTCTAAGGGTGGCACAATAAGTGCTGCAGCCCTTAGAGGCCTTCTCTGGTCACATTGCCCTGGGTACCTAGGGTACCATTTACCAGGGGCTGACATGTGGCCAGAGATGCCAATTGGGTTTAGGCTACAATGCAGTTTTAGGGAAGGAACACAGGCCCTGGGCACCTGATTGGCAGGAGCCCAGGGCACACTCAGTCAAAGTACATCAGCAATTCAGCAAAAAGTGGGGGCATACCATGCAAGAAAGATGGCACTTTCTCACACAAGACCACTAGGCAATGCCACAGGGTGCTTCATGTCAATCGCCTCAAACCCTTACTTTGAGAGGTCTGAGCTCACCAAGCTTTTGATGACTGTTGGAGAGGAGGAAGAGGAGAGGGAACCTCTCCCTGACCTCTTAGACTCCAAGGAGGAAGATGGATCAATGGAAGGAGTAATCCTCAACCCCAGTCTGACTCCTGAACAGCAGAGGGACTGTCACCACCAAGTGTTGGGGCAGTACTCCTCTCTTTTCTCCCTCATCCCTGGGACTACCCACCTGTGTATCCATGATGTGGAAACAGGAGACAACCTTCCTGTCAAGAACAAATCTTGCAGGATGCATGACAAGGTAAGCGCTGGCGTTAAGGGAGATGTTTCCAAAATGCTAGAATTAGGGGTGATAGAATCCTCCAGTAGCCCCTGGTCCAGTCCTATGGTTCTGGTACCAAAAGCTGCCCCACCGGGCACCACACCTGAACTCAGGATCTCTGTGGATTATAGAGGGCTCAACTCAGTCACAAAGACAGATACTCATCTCATCCCCCAGGATGATGAGCTTATTGATCAGTTAAGGGCTGCCCAGTACTTAAGTACCTTTGATCTTACATCAGGGTACTGGCAGATCGCTCAAGCAGAAGGAGCAAAGGAGATATCAGCCTTGTCCACTCCAGAGGGCCACTACAAGTTTAGGATGATGCCCTTTGGACTCACAAATGGCCCTACCACCTTCCAAAGGTTGATAAACCAGGTTCCTCCTGGAATGGAGGCCTTCAGAGCTGCCTATCTGGATGACTTAGCTGTGGGGTGGGGTTGGCAGAGGTGGGCACACCTTCTGGGCTGTTCTAGGTTTTCCCGCCTGTCTTTCCACCGAAAAGGGGGTAAGACAGGAAGGGGGCCTGCTCCTGATAGCTGGAGAGGCTGGGGAGTCGCATTGCAAAAGCAGCAAGGCCTTTGAAGCTCCTCCCACAAATGGCTCTACCTGACTTGGGAGATGTGTACACCTCTGCCCAGGAAAGGCTTTGTTTCTGGAATCAGGGAGCAAAGGATACCACCCCAAGGGGTCCAGAAACTTGTCTTGTGGTGGCATGCTGGTGTTCACCAGTCAGGAACCCACCAGCGGTTGGTTTGGTTCAGGGGTCTCCTCTAGAATGGACCCCTAAGTGCATGGAATAATACATCTGACACTGGAATCAGTGCAGGTTTATTATTATGAGATGTTTGAAACCAAACATCCCAGGATTCAGTAAAGCCATTATGGTGCTAGGAAACTCGCAATGACCAGTTTCTAGACCATCTTCTCAGGATGGCTTTACTGGGCACTTATAATATCCAAGAATGGCCTTAGATATTATAGGGACCTGTCTGCTCATGCAGATAGGTCCTCATATGAGGTATTGGGCACCCTGCCTTAAGGGTGACTTACCTAGGCCTCATGCAGTGCTGGGCAGGCATGGTACACAGGGATGTGTGCCATGTCGACTCTTCACTTTTAGCTGCACCACAACACGCGGGCTGCAATGGCAGTGGTGCCTGTTTGTGGTGGGAGGTCTCTGAGTGAGGCATAATACATGCTGCTGCCCCCAGAGGCCTTTCCTTGGCTACCCTGCCCTTGGTACCATAGGTACCCCTTACAAGGGACTTGCAGGAAGGCCAGAGTTGTGCCAATTGTGGAAACAATGGTACAGTTTAGGGAAAGAACACAGGCTCTGGGAACCTCATTGGCAGGGACCCAGGGCACACTTAGTCAAAGTGCATAAGGTAACTGGCAAACAGTTAGGGGCAACCATGCAGGAAGGGCACTTTCCTACACATGGTGATTCATTATCCAGGGAGCGTGGTGTACCAGATAGTCATTAACTTCCATCAGTTCCTTTTTAGCCATAAAAAATAACATTCTAAACATGCCTGATGTAAAAACTGTCCTTGTCCTTGGTACTCAAATGTGGTAGTAAGCCTGTCTCAAATTTCTCATCGAAAGATAAAGGAGCAAAGGCATTGGAATAACTAAGGGTCAGGTGTACAGTTACATTGCATAAAGTAGTTTCAATTTGCGACCAGTATTTTTCCTACCTGTGTGTACCCAAACTATGTACAAATTCCAAATCGGAATGAGTCACAATAAATATTCATGAGGCAGGTCCCAAATAACGACTCGATTTGATTGGACACAATCACGGGGATAATGATCTGCAAGGGTTCCTGAGGAAAGCTGTGGGTGGCAGCTTTGACGTTATGTCGCAACCCGATGTAAAGGAACTGATCCAGTGGGGTCGGTGGTCCCTTTGTGAATAATTGGTCGCTGGTCATAAATGTGCCAAGTACAGATCACCCCATATGGAAACCCTGGTTTTCTGAAGCATCTGTCTGCAAGCTGCTTCGCGTGTAACCGGAATAGATGGGTGGAAATATAAAGGTGCCAATGGTGTATACAGCACAGGTTTAGCCAGCAGCCGAGCCAGTTTGTTCCATGCCCCAGTTGTACAGGTAACAGTTGAATCCGAGGGAGCTGCTCATGTCCCTAAGTATGAAGCAGGAGTTATCGGAGCCATTCATCCCTGTTCTACAGCTAGGTGTGGCAGAAAAGGGGTGGGCTTGTGCCAGTGTATGGCGTAGTGTGCTTGGGCGCACAAGTTGTAAAGCTCCAAATCTGGTGCTTCGAAGCCCCCTCTAGAAATGGGCGGTGTGAGAATGTCCCATCATAGACGTGGCTCAATCAATCAGGGAATTGTAAGCGTGCTACTCACCCGTGAGGGTCTCAAGGCGCTGGGGGGAGGGGGTGCGCAGATCCGTTCAGCCAAAGAGCCAGGTCTTGAGGGTCTCCCTGAAGGTGTTCAGATTGGGGGCGAGTCTGATGTCTGTTGGTAACTCGTTCCAGTTTCTGGCTGCAATGTGGGAGAACGATCTTCCGCCTGCTCTGGCTCTGTTGATGCGAGGGGTTTCAGGCAGTGCGAGGTTGGCAGATCGGAGATTTCTTTTGGGTACGTGGAAGTTTATTCTGTCGTTGAGGTATTTGGGTCCGTTGTTGTGTCCTCTCGCCCAGGCCAGTTGTATTAGAGGCCTTTTTAACTCCTTAAAGAAATGTCGTCCTGGCGGATTAGGAATATTAAGAATTAGCTATAGGAGCTTCTGGAGTATGACCATCTTCATGAGGGAGACACTCAATGAAAGGGGCAATTATATCCAGCGGGTAATATTATCTGTTATAGTGGAGAGAGCTGTGCCATAATTGGCGCAGATAGTTGGGCCTTTGTTTCTCGTCACCACTACCCCCAAGTATCGGAGCTCAGTATCACACCAAGCCAAAGGGAAGTCAGGGTGGAATTGTTTTATAGCCAGAGTGAGGGAGAATATATATAACTTCTCCCAGTTAATTTGAATGCCAGATAATCCCCCCAGAGTATACAAATTCATGCAGCACCCCATTCAAACTGTCCTGTGGGTCCCTCAAGTAAAATGTAATATCATCTGCATATAACGATATTAGCAAATGTCTGGTGGGGTATCTGATCGCATATTCACAGTGATGTTGCCTGAGCTTAGCGTCAAGGGGCTCCACCGCCAGAGCAAATTACAGCGCGAAAGGGGGGCACCCCTGTCGAGTGCCTCGCGTAATGGGGAATAAAGACGACATGGCACTGTTGATCTGAACTCTGGCTGTCAGTTCAGGATAAAGGAGGGCAATCCATGCCAAAAGGGACAAGGGAAACCCATTTGCAGAAGGACAGTCATCAGTTAATCCAGTCCAGCGAATCGAATGGCTTGGTGGCGTCTATAAACGTCGCCACCCCGTCAATGTATGGAGTTATATCTTGCATGAGCGCAAATAACATACGCAAATTATGTGGTGTAGACCGCCCGATTGGTCTGGTCTAACCAGAAAGGTCATTAGTAGACTAAGGTAATTCACATATTTTTTGGGGGAAGAATTTTGGCATCACAATTGATGAGTGATAAGGGGCGATAGGACTCACAATTTGCAGGAGGTTTCCCCAGTTTAAGTAGTGTGATAATTTTTGCTTCTCTCATAGAAGGGAGGAGCATTCTGGATTTCTTCGCTTCTATAAAGACGGATTGCAGGGTCGGCAGGAGCTTGGCAACATATGCCTAATAAAAGTCTGCGGGAAGACCATCAGGTCCCTGGGCTTTACCAGATTGTAATTGCATAATTGCTTCTCTTATTTCATCTGCTTCGATGTCTGCGGCTAAGAATTCTCTCTGGCTGTCCCTTAACCAGCCCAATGCCACATCTTTGAGATATCTATGGATGTCAGCTCCCCGTGTCCGACGCGATGTATACAGGTTCTCATAGAAGGAGGAAAATAAATGTATAATGTCAGGGGTGTCCCTGACGATTGAGCCTTCTTTATCTCGAATTTTGAGGACATTGTTTGTGACGCATGTCCTACGCATTAATGTTGCCAGTATGTACCCCGGATGTTCCCCCTCCCCAAATGCCCGCGCCCTGGCATATTTACCATGATACAGGCATTCGCGTTCAGCCGTCTGATGAAATTCCATCAATGCAATTAGAATTTTTCAGGACACGTCAGGGTTATCGGATGAGCCCAGCTGGACCTCCAGAGATATGATCTTACTCTCCAGTTTATGCAAGCTATGCCTGATAGTGCATAGGACGCCACAACTTTTGGCAATGCATATTCTGCGCACCTTAACCTTGAAGACCTCCCAGACTGAGCCCACGTCTGGCACTGAGTCTTTGTTCCTCTAAACAAAGGTGACAATCTCCTTTCTCAGCTCCTCTTTGAATGCTGGGTCTAGCAAGACAGAAGGGGTCAGTCTCCACGCGATGTATAGTGTTGCGTTGGCTGGAATATGCAGTTCCATTAGAACTGGGGAGAGGTCCCAATATGTACGTGCTAAGTGTGAGACCCTGTGCACTCATGAACCAAGTCCTCTAGAAATACGCCAGTAGTCTAACCTGGACCAGTTATTATATACTCCAGAGAAATAAGTTACCTCCCTCCTCGCGGGGTGACTTACTCTCCAGGCATCTAATAGCATGTGTTCCTCCATTATGTCACATATATGTCAGGCAGCAGTGGTGTAGTGCATGGCTAGGGCATGGGATCTGTCTAGGGATGCATTTAATGGCACATTAAAGTCTCCCCCATAGTATCTGGGTGGAACCAATGTCAATTATCTTCCCTCACAGTCTAGCAAAAAAGAAGGCATCGTCAGTGTTTAGTCCATAACAATTGACTATGGTGACTTATGTGTGTACAAGTCTGCCCCACATCAGTGTATATCGTCCCTGAAGATAATTTAGAGAACCTTTTGGGAAGTATTGCATGCCTTTGCAGATTAAAGTCATGGTGCCCCTTGAGAATGAAGAATATGCAGAGAATTGTCTATGTGAGGCCCACCGGGCTGCAAATGAAGGGCGCGTGGAATCTACTAGGTGGGATTCTTGCAACAGGGCAAGGTGGACATCATGCCGGTCCAGATATGCCAATATATGTCATCTCTTGCCGGGGTCCCCCAGGCCTTTCACGTTCCATGTTAGGCAGTTATATTTAACACCTGCTGTGTTGTGTTGTACCCGTTAGGTGTCTGTCATGTTGAGATGAGTATTAGGTTGTGTCTAACCATTGAGCTGTAGTTATGGTTAAAGGGGTTGGCAAATGTGCCAATTTCAAAATAAGAAGATGAGCACTGTATTTCAAACAAAACATCCCCCAGCCCTCCCTCCTCCCACACTGGTGGCCCAATCCCACCAAGGATGCATTACCCACCCATACAGTCAAAAACCATTGTGAACAAAGAAATATAAGCCATTCATTTGGTACAGTGTAAGGATCACCAAGTGCCATTAGGTATAAACATTCAATGAAGGGAAAGTAAAAAATAGGAACAGGAAGTACTAGGGAATATGAGAAATGAGAGAGGGAGAGTTAGAGACAGTGTATCAGAGAGGTACAGTATAGAGTATAGGATTATAGTCACAGAGATCTCAACTAAAAGAAAAGGGAAACAGAAAACAACACTGATAAATGGCCCTGATTGTATCCAAATGGTAAAAATAGGGCTATCCTTCAGTAGGTCAGCCAGAGATCCAGGCAGGTCTACCTCGAGTGAATGAGGGTGTCCAGGGGAACATTTGTGGCTCCAAGAGCACCCGTCGCACTAGTACCAGAGAGTGCAGAGTGATACAAAGATCCAGAGGAGGCCCAATAGAAATCAAATTAAGCATCCTTTTTAGGTTGAGCCTGGGCAGCACATGCGCTGCTCTGCAAGCCGTGCTGTATTGGAGTATGTACTTGAAGCCCCGCCCACTCTCCACCCACATATGTCATTGGCTTGTGTCATTGTCCTTGGTAAATGCTGACTTCTGATTCCTTAATAGGCTTGTTAGTCCCTCCTTAGTACTGCCTTGTCTTCATTTGTAACCTCCCATGAGGACTGGACCTTTTACTGTGTCCTAACTCGGGAGCTTTCATTAGCCGTTCTGAGAACTGTTTACATCATTAAGGGACACAGCACATACGGGATGCTAGCTTCGGTAATGGCGGCCGTTTCCTAACCTACTTTGCAATTCTTTTAAAGTTTTAAGTACGCTCCATTCCCGCTGAACGGATGCAGAAGTCTGCCTAGACTCTTCCTCCTTTGTTCCCCCTCCAAAGCAGACCCCTCCCAACTCTCACATGCCCCGTGCCTTTATTTATTTATTTATTTAATAGCTGTCTCATGTGCTTCAGATCGCCCCTCTCCTAGGCTGACTCATCCTCCTCGCCCCCTGCTTCTTATTTGAAGGAGCGTGCCTTTTAACACTCCAGCTTGCTCGTCTTCTTGGCTAGCTCCTCCTCCCCCCTGCTTATTATTACAGGGAATGTGCCTTTTAACGAAGTTTGAGAAGGGCTTGCACACAGCTGCCGCTCGCTCATCCCCTTGGGTGCCTCCTCCCAGTATGTCCAGCATAAAGGAGCAACCTAGCCTGCTGGCATGTGACTTGCAGCCAATCGGGGAGGGTCTCTTCTTTAATGCTCACCCATCGCGCATCGATGCCAAACTTTAACTAAAAATACTGCACAGAAATTTCCTTTTGGTGCCCTGTTTGTGCGATTGTACTACACTTTAGTTACAAGGATGCCTCACTTCAGAGACCGCGTGTCAGCTGGACCACCATCAAAGTGGGTGCGAGTCTGAGACCGGGGAGGAAACTGTCTCTTCTGCTGATGGCGTGGGCAGGGTGGTACCCTCGTAGCAAAAAGACAATCTGCTCTGGCTCACATTGCACAAGTGAGTGGCACAGAATCCTTCAAGAAGGGCGTCTTCTGCTCAGCTGTTGTGCCAGAATGCTTTATCACAGTCTGCTCCCTGATCATATAACTTCCCGCTGTCTCATTTCTCCCCTTCACTGCATCTGCACGCTCTCTTCGCCATCTCTGCTGAATTAAACTACGACAACTTTGCTTCGTTACTTCCCTCATCTCCCCCTCCCCAAACACCCTTCCTCCCGAATTTGACTTTGTTTCCAAACGCAGGTTCTTCACAGCTTTTCTTGGTGCAGTCTGTTCTCTAATTCTTGTTTGTCTCATTCTGCAACATTATTATGCTTTATACAAGTACCTCTGAAAGCAGCACATGCCAGCTCAGTACAATGAGCCTCTCCCAGAGCTCTGAACATCCCAGTTCTGCCCGTGAATCTCTCATAGGCCCAAGAACGCCTCAGCTCTGCGTGACACAATCCCAGAACACACTGTTGCAATGTGTATCTGACAGGTCACAGAAACTCCCTGCGCTGTCCGTTAGCCTCTTGTATGGCTCAGAGTTACAAAGATCCAGCTCTGTTCCTGAGCCTCTCTCACGTCTCAGAAACCCCCAGCTCCATTAATGAGCTCCTCGATGTACCAGGAAATCCCTCATCTGTTAGTGTGCATCTTCCAGGCTCCAGTAGTTCCCAGTTCTGCACACGCCACTTGTAGGCCACAGTTCTGTCCACGAGCCTCTTGCAAGACTCAGAACAAGCATCTGCAATGCAATAGGTCTCGCATTTATGCGAGTTTGAGCTATTGGCATTGTAAATGACAATGCCTTTTATTTATGTTTTGGTTTTAAAAACATAAATAAAAGGCATGGTCATTTACAATGCCAATAGCTTAAACTCTCGCTAATGCGAGACCTATTGCATTGCAAATGCTTGTTTGGATCATGGCAACAGACCCTGCCTTGTCAGCCTCTCTCATAGCCAAGGCCCATTGGCGCTCTGAGCAGCAGAGTTGTAATTAGGAGCCCTTCCTTTAGATGAAGGACAGCCTCAACTGAATAGTTAATCAGGGTCTGCCAGTGGCGATGATGATCTAGATGGTGGGTGCCTCATTGGGGAGCCCCATGCCACATCTTGGCAGATGAATTCCCTGGCCTGCTGTGGAGTAGTGGAGATGTGGTCCTTGCCCTGATAGGAAATGTGCAGACGAGCAGGATAGAGCATCGCATATGGAATGTTAGCAAGTTTCAGTTTCTGTTTGACAGGTGCAAATTTCTTTTTCGCGCCTTCTGAACCGCAATGGTAAATTCTGGATAGAGGGCCACAGCACTTCCCTCGAACTGCAATGAGCATTTCTCCCTTGCCAAGTGGAGCGCCATGTCTCTATCATGGGAGTTCAGCAGTCTACCGATGATGGGCCTTGGAGTTGTATCAGGTGGCGGGCGAGCAACCAATGCATGATGGGCACACTCTACGATTAGTCAACAAAGGAGGGACTATGGGCTTTTTGAACAGGTCCAGTATAAAAGCCCAAGTATAATGTTTGCAACAAAAGAGTTATACTGTTCCTATGGAGCGAGAGACAAGACACAGGGGAATCTTAACCGACTGATCTAGTAGAATCAGAGTAAGGAATCCATTATGTTGGATTATAATGTTAGTACGCACTTGGTAAATCACCACTCCCTTTGAGGTGCATATTTTGCACTGTAATGAAATATATATATTCTTAGGTTGTGGACCCACACGTACCGCTACATTGATAGCTGATGTCGTTTCATCACTATACTTGACAGGTCTCAGGAGGTCATGTGTGTACACGAGCGAGTGTGCCATTGTTTATTTTATTTAATTTTACACCTTGTTGACATGCTAGTTGTTTCTTCTTCTTCTTCCTTCTCCATGCTGGTTTTCAGTACATGAGGAACCCCTCATGTGTACTACCTACCGGGTACTGTGATGCCTGGTCAGTTCATTTTTGCGGGTAAGACCCTCATTTCTGCTCGTTCTGTTACCTTCACGTGTGTCACATTGGGTGTAATTTGATGCTTGTTCACCTGATGTTTTTACCGTTTGACACCGTGACATGTAATGGTTTCACAGCGTTTTAATGATTCATGCTCATTTTAATGTACCGAGAGACAGTTTAACACAGACTCTTTGTTGAGAAGTCAGTCATTATCACATTATATTGATTCTTGTGCTGCATTCTCTCCTCTTAGGAAGTTCCTGCACAACCAGGTACTCAACCTCTTTAGTCGTATGGTTGTTGTGAGTATGTTGCCACAACTTCAATTGATTTTTAGTTGTAGATAGTTATTCTCCTGGTCCTGACGAATCGCCTGTTGAATACTCATTTTTGGCGAGAAACATGTTGACCGATCACTCATAAGAGCGTCATTTACTGAGATACAATCTCAGCTTTATGCCTTAGTTTTTGTTTTTTATTTAGGGTAGGAGACCCCCTGATTAAAGTTGTTTTCATAGGTACCCCTACTCTATTTTACATTCACTATCACCATGCACACACATCTACACATATGAGGCCCCCACCCGCACTTCACCTGACGGCGCTTGGAAAAAGATCTCCGATAAAGTGCCCCTATTATAGGGAGCCCGTCGGGTATTGCACCGCCGACCCGACGAGGAGCCGCCCAATGATGAAGCATGACACCCGTCAGGGTGTGTGAGGGCATTATAATCCAACATAATGGATTCCTTACTCTGATTCTACTAGATCAGTCGGTTAAGATTCCCCTGTGTATTGTCTCTCGCTCCATAGGAACAGTATAACTCTTTTGTTGCAAACATTATACTTGGGCTTTTATACTGGACCTGTTCAAAAGCCCATAGTCCCTCCTTTGTTGACTGGTTTCTGCACGGCTAACCCCCGTGGGACTTTTCTTAGGTGGGTAAACCTTGCGCTGTCCCCCTTCCATAATCACATCCACATCTTTCACGGCTATAGTCTAGCCAAGTATCCCTTTTGAGCATTCCCATTTTTCTCCATCTTTTTCTCCAGCACACCTGTCTCTTTCATTATGGAAGGACAAGGGTTGAGCTATGGAGAAGAAATAGCAACAGAGATATTGAGGGCACCCTCCATCCTGGGAGTAGAAGGAGGTGCAGCTTCAGGGAGCCAGTCGGATGACTGGCTGTCCCTGACGTCCATGAAAAGAGAATGGGTCAGGATCACCCTACATGGGGCACTCATGACAGAATATCTGAGGGCCAATGTAGCACCCAATGGTTTACTTATCAAGAATTTTCCACGCATCTTCCTTGAGGATGACACATTCAAAATAGAATGGTCACAAGTTTCATGGAAGTGCACACGAGATTTATTGATACTGATAATTAACACAGCTAAAAGACTGGCTGATGAACTTTTATCAAGAATTCAGGTAGCAGAAAGCACTTTGAAAAGTGCCAGCTCACAGACCAGTTTCAAGACGAAACTTACAGAACTCAATAATGAGATCATGGAACATAAGGAATACCTCATGAAACAGAAAGTAGTCAAACTACAGAAAGACATCCGTAGATTTGACAAAGAAAAAGTCTATCCCTATTTGAAACAGGATTTTGTTCCCCCAGACCCAGACGTCAGTTCTAATTCCTCTAGGAGGGGCTCGTCTAGTAACAGTGACTCGAGCACAGAGAACGGCAACTATAACTACCCAAGGAGAAGGGGCCGCCAGGGTTTTCAGGGATATCCCATACCCCATTATCAGGGCCCACCGTATTGGCAATACCCCATGTTCCCTCAGGGCCCACAATCTTTTGGCATACCTGGCCCACAAACCTTTGTCCCTGGAGGCCTGAGCCAACCTTTTTTAGGCAGAGGTTGGGGCAGAGGGCGCGGGCGAAGAAGAAACAATCAGCAAGACAAGAGGGTACACTTGGAGGAACCACAAGAACGAGTAGTGGAAACCCGGAGTGTTACCAAGAAGAAAACCTGATTGTTAATCTGTCTCCCAAATCTTTGACGGAGATTGAACACAGGGTCCTACAAAAGGGACTAGGTTTTGTCCCTACCCCTAGGGTAGACAGATTTAAAGAACAGTGCGAACTTCAGCGTTTTTTCCGCAAAGTTCGCCTTAGAGCCTTCTTTCATGGTACCCCCCCACAGGAAATCTGTGACTCTGGTCTACATAATCCTGCAACTTTTACTCCCCATACTGGTATGGTACCTAATGAGGTTATTATCTTTGAACAGGCTGTCCTGAAGGACCTTCAAAGGGAGTCTTACTCGAGACGCAACTGTAACATCACCGACGAAGAGTTAGTGGCGATTTCTGCCCTGTCCAATGACATTAATATCACTATCAAACCAGCTGACAAAGGCGGGGCTACAGTCATCATGGCAACCACTGACTATGACATCGAATGTCTCAGACAACTGAGTGATCGGCGGTATTACACCCCCATCACCACCAATCCAGTGACACGCCTCAATACAACCATATCCGCACTGATTTTAGAGGCAGAGACCCAAGGCTGGATAAGTAGGAAGGAGGCTGACTTCCTCATGAAGAAAGAACCTAGGATCCCCTATTTCTATATTTTACCTAAAATACACAAGGGAGTCACACCAGTACCTGGACGCCCAATTGTTTCCGGAATAGATTCCATACTCGAACCTCTATCACAATTTTGTGATCATTTTCTACAACCGTTAGTGAGACAAATACCATCCTACATACAGGACACTTCTGACGTACTACGCCTGATTTCTGAGTTTCAACACACAGGCGATATTGATCTCCTCATCACCCTAGATGTAGAGGCACTCTACACCAACATCCCACAGAGAGCGACTCTAGATGTGATTGAGGAGGCATTGAATTTGACACCTTGGGACTCTAGCACACCATCTAGTTTTGTCCTTGAATGTGCGTCGTTGGCATTGACTGAAAACTTTTTGAATTCAAAGGGCAACTTTACCATCAAAAGCAAGGTACTTCCATGGGGAGTACCTTTGCTCCCAGTTTAGCATGTCTTTATATGGCATCCTTTGAGGGTACACTGATCCTCCATGATTCAAATCCATACCGATCCAATATCTGCCTATGGAAGAGGTTCATAGATGACATTTTGGTCTTCTGGAAAGGTGATTTGACATCTTGTGAACAGTTCTGTGTATGGATCAACACATTGAATCCATATCTGAGATTCACCAGTACCATCTCACAGGAACAGATACCATTCTTGGATCTCACGATCAAACTTAAACAGGGCAGCTTATCTACTACTATGTACAGAAAAGCAACTGACCGCAATAGCCTGCTGCTGTATAGTAGTCACCATCCTTTGTCCTTGAAAGAAAACCTCCCCTTTGGACAATTTCTAAGGGTGAGACGTAATTGCAGTGAAATTACTGACTACAAAAAAGAATCAGAAATATTGGCCAACAAATTGGTGGCACGAGATTATCCTCCAAGAAGTATTGCCCTGAGTAGAAAAAGAGCCAGAAACAACAACAGGGAAGCACTCTTAGAACAGAGAACTAAGATCCCTAGTGATACCATCACGTGTGTGACCACCTTCACACCCGGGTCGAACAGACTAAGCAAAGTAATCAAGAAACATTGGGGTATACTTAACACTGGTGATATGACATTGGATTTACCGCGCTTTGCTTTTAAGCGCTCACGTAATTTGAGAGACATGCTAATCAACACCAGACCCAAGACAGTTGCAGTAACTGTCCAAAGAACCCTATGGGATTTACCTCCGGTTAAGGGCCACTATCCCTGTGGGTCTTGTACAGCATGTGCTTTCACCACCATATGCAAATCTATCACTTTTTCAAATGGCTTTACGTGGGAATTACGGTCCCATACTAACTGCAACACATCAAATTGCATTTACCTGCTGACCTGTCCCTGTAATTTGCAATACATAGGGATGACTACACGCACCATCAAAACCCGTGTTGCCGAACACCGGAGCAACATTCGATGTCACAAATCCAACACGAAAATGTGTTCCCACTTTCTAGAGAAAGACCACTCACCTGATGCACTTAAATGGCTGGTGTTAGAAACATTCACGAGGATTAATAAGCATGCCCTCTTTTTGAAAGAACAGAGATGGATACATCGCTTGTCCTTACACACTCAGGGTTTGAACGATGACATACCTTGGAACACATTGAGGATATGATTTTTCAAATACCCTCCTGCTCTTTACAAAGGGTTTTTCAATGTTCATTTTAATATAGACTTTATTATTTTTATACAGACTTCAGTATTTTTCATAGAATACATGAGATTCATGTTGGTTTCGTATTTGAGACTTAGGTCTTGGCTCATATATATATTTTTTGGTCTGACGATCTGACTTCTGCTTACATACTGAGGTCCCTTGATCCTATACCAGCTTACATACGGTAGTCATATTACACTAATGCTGTAGCTTGACTCGTTGATGATCTACATCATCAACCGCAACACAGTGCCGCTTATTCCATGTTTTTACTTATGCACCTTTTCCATCTAATAGGATGTGTTATCCCCGCACTATATCGCATGACACACCTCCTACACGTGCACTCCTTGACACCATTCCAAGATGTCTGCCGTAGTCATCCCCTTCTCTCCCTGTTTTACCATGCTCTAAGTAGGCGATTCATTTTGTTAAACGCTTGCTATACTTGTTTCAATTATTTTCCTCCTCCCTTAACCAAGTAATTTGTCCATATATTTACGACAGATCCACATCCCCTAGTGTTGTCTCTTTTCAGTCTTACATCTATTTGAAACTGTTCTAAGATGTCTGCCATAGTCATCCAAATCTCTATCACGAATTACCTCTTTCCAAAATGGCCACCATTGAGGTTAGCGTTCGATGCACTCATACTTGCTACACTCACTTCCTGCCTTCCGGAAACGAGGGAAAGACTTAAAAACACATAGACCTACACCACTCTACCACCCGGACCTGGTAGGAGTGGGTAGGTCTGCAGCCCTCGTGCGAACGGCACCAATGTGAGTACTTTCAGTGACACTCTAAGGATGTAGGGGGTCACTTTAGCATGAAAGTTAACGAGTTTAGTCAGGCCGATACTGTTTTCTTCGGCGCCTTAATACAACAGATAGAATTTACTTTCACGCTGTATCGCTGATCCTCATCGGAGGCACGCTAACGAGGGTGATAGTGCAGTCATATTAACGGTTAGTACGCACTTGGTAAATCACCACTCCCTTTGAGGTGCATATTTTGCACTGTAATGAAATATATATATTCTTAGGTTGTGGACCCACACGTACCGCTACATTGATAGCTGATGTTGTTTCATCACTATACTTGACAGGTCTCAGGAGGTCATGTGTGTACACGAGCGAGTGTGCCATTGTTTATTTTATTTAATTTTACACCTTGTTGACATGCTAGTTGTTTCTTCTTCTTCTTCCTTCTCCATGCTGGTTTTCAGTACATGAGGAACCCCTCATGTGTACTACCTACCGGGTACTGTGATGCCTGGTCAGTTCATTTTTGCGGGTAAGACCCTCATTTCTGCTCGTTCTGTTACCTTCACGTGTGTCACATTGGGTGTAATTTGATGCTTGTTCACCTGATGTTTTTACCGTTTGACACCGTGACATGTAATGGTTTCACAGCGTTTTAATGATTCATGCTCATTTTAATGTACCGAGAGACAGTTTAACACAGACTATTTGTTGAGAAGTCAGTCATTATCACATTATATTGATTCTTGTGATGCATTCTCTCCTCTTAGGAAGTTCCTGCACAACCAGGTACTCAACCTCTTTAGTCGTATGGTTGTTGTGAGTATGTTGCCACAACTTCAATTGATTTTTTAGTTGTAGATAGTTATTCTCCTGGTCCTGACCAATCGCCTGTTGAATACTCATTTTTGGCGAGAAACATGTTGACCGATCACTCATAAGAGCGTCATTTACTGAGATACAATCTCAGCTTTACGCCTTAGTTTTTGTTTTTTATTTAGGGTAGGAGACCCCCTGATTATAGTGTGGCTTTCATAGGTACCCCTACTCTATTTTACATTCACTATCACCATGCACACACATCTACACATATGAGGCCCCCCACCCGCACTTCACCTGACGGCGCTTGGAAAAAGATTTCCGATAAAGTGCCCCTATTATAGGGAGCCCGTCGGGTATTGCACCGCCGACCCGACGAGGAGCCGCCCAATGATGAAGCATGACACCCGTCAGGGTGTGTGAGGGCATTATAATCCAACATAATGGATTCCTTACTCTGATTCTACTAGATCAGTCGGTTAAGATTCCCCTGTGTATTGTCTCTCGCTCCATAGGAACAGTATAACTCTTTTGTTGCAAACACACTCTACGATTAACACTTTAGAGAAGGGTTCTATACCAAAAAGTGTGGTCAGCAAGTGTTCTACAAAGTTCTCCATTTTGCTTGTGTTGGCTGTTTCCAGGACACCCATGATCTGTAAGTTGTTTTGGCGAGATCGTGCTTCTAAATCTTCGTTCTTGGCGGTGTTGATTTTGAGTACCTTTTCCATGTTTAGCAACTGTTCGCCACGACTGGACATGGTGTCCTCAACTGCCGAGATCCTGTTTTCTGTTTCAGTTATGTGGCCATCTTGCTTCTCTAGTTTATGAGTAATAGAGTCTATCCTGGTGCACATAGTGTCCATTTTTGATTCAATAGATACGAGGCTCTGCTGCATGGCAACAAGCAATGTTGTCATGTCTGCTGCTACAGTAGAGTAGTCAGGTGGTGTCTCGTCCACACTAGTTTGCTCCATATTACTTCCTGTCATATGGGTGGATCTGCGTTATTCAAATGGCAGTTTCATTTGCTTGCTGTCTGTCTTGCCCATTATTGAGCCAGGCAGTGAGGTTGCATAGTGTCACAGTAAGGAGACTGCAGCCCAATTGCCTGTGGGGTGGCGCGCTGCCACTAGCTGAGGAGCAATAGTCTCATCAACAAACTCAGGGTGCCTCTGGGCATAGTATCTGATAACAAGTGATAGGCATATATAGCCGCAGGTGCCCAGTCCCACCTCACCTTCACTCAGCTACCGGATGGGCACGAGCAGACTGGAGCACGTCCAATGTAGTCGAAGCTGCGTCAGGTGTGTGGCAGCAGACAGCACTATCCCCTCCTCAGGCAAAAGGGAGCTCGGTCACACCAGGCCTCTACCCCCACATCAAACACCCATTAGAGCCAAGGGTGGGCCACGAGGTATACAATGTATGGGAATGTGTTTTTTTTCTCTTCTTTTTGTTTGTTTTTCCGTGTTGTTTTTTGTTTGTCCTTTTTTCCCCCCTTCCTTTCCCTTGGCCTTGTATATGACTAGGCTGGATGCTGAGTCAGAGACACAATTCTTTTGCACTTACCACTCCAGCGGGTCAGTGCTGAATATTGTGGGACCCTCCCGCTCCTCCACGTGGCTACGGAGTTGGCCAGAGGATGCGGATGACTCAGGAATCCTGCAGCATGAGCCAGAGCAGCAAGCCCGGACCCGCGGCTCATGATCACCAAACCGCGGTCTCAGGATCAGCAACTACTTCATCTGACATAATTGTCCAGGCAGTCCAGTCTGCATGGGAGCTTGGGAGGTGATGTATGGGGGGAGCCCCCACAGCCAGCCACATGGAGCAGTATGGTCACCCTTCGCTCCTTACATCCAATGTGGGCGGGTCCCAGAGCAGCCGGTCACGCAGACAGCAGGCTGCGCCCAACCACGTCTCTCAGGAGAGAGCCGCGTCACTGCAGCCAGAGCAGCGCCCACATCTCCCATAACCAGAGCCCTCTGTAAGGTAGTTTATTATGTTTTTTTTGTGGGGGGTCCTCGAGCAGCCCCGTACCTCTTAGCGGCATCTAGGCCTCAATCCACGCACCAGGTGTACTGGAAACCGCTACCACCCCGACCCAGCCTCGGCACAGCTCATGCAGTCCTCCGAGTATTTTCCTGCCTATGAGCAGCACTGTCATGGCTGGAATCGGCAATCACCTATTCCCAGGTTACTCCATCAGACAGGTCGTATATATTTATAGTGCAATGGGCCGTATGAAGCAGGATGTTGGTGGATGTAGGCCCCGGACCGCAGGAGCCTCACAGAAGTGCGGTCACCTTGTTTGCTGGTTCTCAAGCGCTCCCAGGGGAGCTGACACACTTGAATAGGCAGTGTCCTGTTCTCACAGGAAGGGCTGAAAGGACCTCTGTGCACTTCAAAGACCTTTGAAGTCACTTCCACTTCAAAGGCACAACTGGGTATAAGTACTGGGTCTCTGACCCTACCAAGACACTACACTACTGGGCCTGTGAAGAAGTCTACTAGGAAAAAGACTGCAGTGCTCTTACAGGGACTGCCACTCTGCTGGACTGTTGCTCTGGAAGACCTGCTTTTCTGCTCTGCTGTGCTGCCTGCTACCCTCTGCCCTGCTGAAGAAAAGACTAGGCCCATCTCTCTTGAACCCAAAGTGACTCCAAGGGCTTGCTGGCTTGCCCCTGTTCTGAAGTCTCAGGGACATCAAAGACTTCCTACAACCATGTAACAACACCTGGACTCTGTGAGTCCTGCCCTGCCAAGTGGTGCCAGTCCAGTCCTGGGCCCTTGAAAGTGAGCTTTTCTGGTCTGACCCAGCAAAATCCATACATCGACGACTTTTCGCCGATCGGAACCAATGCATCTCTCTCGACACCGCCGCAGTTCCTTTTCGAGGACATTGCTTTGACGGACTTCGACACTCATGTAGCTATTCACAAACCCATGCTGCCACTTACACAGCAACAGACAGACGGATACAGACATTCACCCAGTTTAGTCACTAACCCATGCATTCAGTAAGATACGTTTAATCACTCACTTATAGAGTTAGTCACGCACCTACTAAATCATCCAATCAGACACTTATACACCCACTCATTCTTCAATATGCCTTTCCCTATATATATTAAACATATTTAAACTTTACAGAAACACACAGTCACTGGATGATGTCATTTGAGATGTCATCAGTGATGTCATCAGTGATGTCACTGACCATGTCATGAGTGATGTAATATGTGACGTCATCAGCAGTGCATTGCGGGGGCGCGAGTTTAGTTACCTGAACTAACTATAACGGGGAATTTCACGGGTTTTGTCCGAGTGCAATGTCCAACTAACTATAACTGTCCCTAAAACCTATGGTTTTTTCAGTGAATTTGTAAGGTTTTTTAAATGCTAATTTCTAACTATAACGTGCCTGAAACCTATGGTTTTTTCCGTGAATTTCAAAGGTTTTTTAAATGCTAATTCCTAACTATAACATGTCTGAAACCTATGGTTTTTTTCAGTGAATTTCAAAGGTTTTGTAAATGACAATTTTTAAATGTATTAATTGTTATATTTATTTTTTTGATACTGATTTACTACATTTTTTAAACTATTTATTTTTAGATATTTTATTTTTTTAAATACATTGTAATTACATTATACATTACATTACAAAATATACTTTCTCACAATGAATTACTTTAGTTTAAATACTTTGCAAATAGGCAATAGACTTTTAAGTACAGTAGTTACAGTTGTTGCAATGGGCAACACAATTTCAAACACAATGCAACATTGAGCTCAATGTGAATTTCAAGTTAAATGCAATTAGTTACTTTATGGATTACTTTTCTAACCACAGGACTGGATCCTAGATTCAGTCCTGGGACATCTCCTGTAAACAGTTGAGTAAAAGCGTTTTGGTTACAGTAATGATTTTTAAGGAATATTATTGTTTTTTAAAAGTTAACACTTAGAAACTTTTTCACATAGAATCACCAATGTTATCCTATGGGAGGAAATTCACTTAGCAGGTAAGTAGTGTTATCGTTACTTTTTCTTACTTAGTGGTGGATCTTGGATCCAGCACTGGTGCATCTCCTGTAAACAGTTGAAAGAATGCGTTTAAGTCATACAGGCGATTTTTAAGGAATATTTGTAGTTTGTGAAAATCGACACTGAGAAACTTTTCTGCTGAAAACCAGACAATGGATTCCTATGGAAGGAAATACAAGTTAATGGTAAATACGGTTAGAATTACTTTTCAGGGTCAGTGCTGGGCTAAAAGATGCAGCACTGGGTTCTCTCCTGATAACAGGTGAGTAAATCGGAATTCGTAGTTCGGCTGATTTTAGAGGAATATTATAAAGTTCCAAAGCTCCACACTTAGAAGAATTTCCAAGTGAAACCAGTCAATGTTAGCCTATGGAAGGAAATTCAAGTTACTGGTAAGTACGGTTAAAATTACTTTTCAGGATCAGTACTGGGCTCAAAGATGCAGCACTGAGGTCTCTCCTGATAACAGGTGAGTAAATCGGAATTCGTAGTTCGGCTGATTTTAGAGGAATATTTGTATGTTACAAAAATCGACACTTAGAAACTTTTTCAGCAAAAAGCAGGCAATGATATCCTACGGAAGGAAATTCAAGTTACTGGTAAGTACGGTTAAAATTACTTTTCAGGATCAGTACTGGGCTGAAAGATGCAGCACTGACGTCTTTCCTGATAACAGGTGAGTAAATCGGAATTCGTATTTCGGCTGATTTTAGAGGAATATTATAAAGTTCCAAAACTCCACACTTAGAAGAATTTCCAAGTGAAACCAGTCAATGTTAGCTTATGGGAGGAAATTCAAGTTACTGGTAAGTACGGTTAAAATTACTTTTCAGGATCAGTACAGGGCTCAAAGATGCAGCACTGAGGTCTCTCATGAAAACAGGTGAGTAAATCGGAATTCGTAGTTCTGCTGATTTTAGAGGAATATTTGTATGTTTCAAAAATCGACACTTAGAAACTTTTTCAGCAAAAAGCAGGCAATGATATCCTATGGAAGGAAATTCAAGTTACTGGTAAGTACGGTTAAAATTACTTTTCAGGATCAATACTGGGCTCAAAGATGCAGCACTGAGGTCTCTCCTGATAACAGGTGAGTAAATCGCAATTCGTAGTTCGGCTGATTTTAGAGGAATATTTGCACAATGGTGAAGGAAGGGGTGGGGCCTGAGGTGACATGTCTGCAAACACGCCCTGTGGCGCGTTTTAAGTTGGAGAATTAATTCCTCCTCAATCCCGAGGGTCCCTAGGGGCCAACTAGCCCACCAGATACCTCCAGTATGCGCCAGAGAGCTGCATTGCAGAGAGGTGTTCAGAGGCCATGCCCCTTTTACAACACTCTGCAACGCAGCTCCGTGGCGCTTACTGGAGGTACCTGGTGGGCTAGTTGGCCCCAAGGACCCTCAGGATTGAAGGGGATTTAATTCCCCATCTTAAAACGTGCCACGGGGCCTGTTTGCACACATGTCACCTAGGCCCCGCCCTCCCTTCACCACTGTGCAAACGCGCCCGTGGCGCGTTTTAGGTCGGGGATTAACTCCCTTGAATCCTGAGGGTCCCTGGGGTGCAACTAGCCCACCAGCTACCTCCATTAAGCACCACAGAGCTGCGTTGCAGAGAGGTGTAAAAGGGGCGTGGCCTCAGAACACCTCTCTGCAACGCAGCTCCCTGGCGCATACTGGAGGTTCCTGGTGGGCTAGTTGGCCCCAGGGACCCCCAGTATTCAAGAGGAATTCGTTCTCCTCTGCAAACGCGCCAGGGGGCGCGTTTGCAGAGTGCTGAGAAGGAAGGGGCGTGGCCTCCGGCGCGATGCCGGATTTTTTTGGGGGATTTTTTTTTTAAAAGGGGGCTCTGTGGCCCCCTTCTTTGTAATTATTTTGGGCCCTGGGGACCCCATCCCCCAGGGCCTGACCCCTTTATTTATTTTTTTTAAAAAGGTACGGGAAGGGGACCGCGTGTCTCCCTCCCGTGGCCAATTTTGACCCGGAAACCCCATCCCCCGGGTCATTGCCACCTTATTTTTTTAAATTTTCATGGAGGGGGGCTGCGTGGCCCCCCTCCTCAGGCCTCCTTTTGCCCTGGGGATCCCATCCCCCGGGGCAGGCCTTTATTTTTTTTAAATTATTTTTTTGGGGGAGGGGGCCGCGTGGCCCCCCTCTTGGGCCACTACTTGCCCCGGGGACCCCATCCCCCGGGGCTGGCCCTCTCCGTTGGGGACTGTGGGGGTCCCCAATCCCCCACGGTCCCGCCGGCTCCCCGCATCCCTGGGAGCCGGCATTGCTTTTCCACATGGGGAGCTGCTAAGATGCAGCTCCCCGTGTGAAAAGCAATCATCTTTGGTTTTTGGAAGAGAGAGCAGGTTTCCTGCTCTCTCTTCCAAAACCAAAGCAGTTTGCTATGGCAGGACGGGAGCCGCGAGGCTCCCGTCCTGCCATAGCAGAACTACAGTGTCCCGGGGTAGGCACCCCGGGACACTGCAGGAGCCGGCCCTGGGGGTGGCGGTCCCCAGGGCCATCACAGGCTCCAGGTGGTGGTCCCCGGGGCTTCGGGGGTCCAAAACGGACCCCCATTTTAAATTTGTTAGTGTAGGTGGCGGTCCCCGGGGCGTGTGGGGGGACTGGAGCCCCCCCCACACAGGTCATAAAAATTTAAAAAAAGAAGCCCTGGGGGGTGGCGGTCTCCGGGGCTGCGGGAGGGCTGAGAGCCCTCCCGCACCATTTTTTATTTAAAGCCCTGGGGGGTGGCGGTCCCCGGGGCTTGGGGGGCCCTATAGGCCCCCCATAAAAGCTAAACCCACCCCCGCATGCCCCCGGGACTTGGGCCACCCAGGGGCAAATTAGCATCGAAGCGCGGGAGACCGCGCTTGATTTTTATCGGCGGGATCCGCGCACCCTAAGCGCATCCCGCCGATTTAAAAAAAGAAAATGCTTTTCTGCCCAGGGGTCCTTGTGGGACCCCTGAGCAGACCTAGGAGTCAGGGTGTTTCTACCCTGCCCCCTTTTGCGCTTTGCGCACTTGTTTCTGTCCCTCGGTTCTACCGAGGACAAATGGCTGCCAACACTTCCTGATTTGGAGTGTTGACAGCCACTTCACAGCCAATTAGCATGCAGCTCGTGATCGGGAGGGTACGCGGACCCTACTCGGCCATAGATATATATGTGACTTTACTTTTGATTTTCTCAGGAACTACTGAACGGATTTACACCATTTAAGCAAAAGGCACGCCACTGAACCAAGGCTCTTTGCCAAATTTGGTGTAATTCCGTTCAGCAGTTCGGGCTGTAGCTGCGACTAAAGGTTCCTATGGAAAAATGAATGGGGAAAACGCGTTTTGGGACCCCCCTTTTTTCTCGGCCCCCGCTTGACGAATCACCCCGAGACTTTCAGGATAGGAGCGGACCGGAGGGTCCCAACAAGTTGGAAACTTTCGCGAAGATTCGTCAACCGGCACCAACGTTATTTAAAATAGAATGTTGCGGATTTCCTATGGAAAATAGGTCCTAACTATAATTATCTACTGGCGACCGCCAGTAGATAATGTGTGTGTGTGTATATATTATATGCACATATATATGTATGTATATTAATGTTATATTGGTAAATATAAAAACAACTATAAAATTATAAAATAAATTAAAATTAATATGTTTTTAATAGTTTTACATTATATATGTGTACATAAACATACACACTTAGATATATATATATATGTGTTAAAATATCTAAGTTTTACTTATTTAAACTACATATATAGTAAAAACTATATTTATGTATATATTTTTAGGTATTAGTGTAAAATTATATTTTTTTCAATGTTTTTGTACTTACCATTATATGTATAGAAAAACAATATTTTTGTGATTGATATTTTTGACACAATATTTTGGTATCACGATATTTATGGTTTCGATATTGTGTCAGTGAACCCAAAATGGAATGTACTAAAACTACGATTTCCTAATAGCGATTCATACAGGGTCACAATAGCTTTTAGGAAATCACTATTTAGGAAATGCAAAACCATGCGTTCCTATGTGCCTAAGATCACCCTAAAACGTAAAAAAAAAAAGTGGTGCACGTGTAAAGTGCTCCAATGCCATTGGGGCGAGCGAGCGCACATGGCACTGCAAAAAGTGCAATTTGGGTGCCTTTTACCATTTTGCACTTGGTTACCAACGAATTGGATTCAATGGTAATAGCATTTCCTAAATGCCCATTTCGCATTTAGAAAATGCTTTGTACATGTGCTTAGGAAATCGCAAATAGGAAATCCACATTTGCGATTTCCTATTTTGGGTAGAAATCGCATTTTGCGACCGCATATATGCCTTTGTACATAAGAAAAGGCTACTTTGCATTTCTTAACAGCCGGAAATTGCTATTTGGTCCGTTAAGAAATGCAATTCCCTTTCGTATATATGGTCCTATATTTTGAAATATTCTTTCAAAATTAATAATTCCAGTTCTATTATTGGATTTTTGTTGTTTTGGTCTCGATTTACTCATTAAATTATTATCTATTTTTCTAACCCTGTGTGGAGTATATTAGGGGGATTTTCATTGTGTTATTGTGTGTGTGTTGCACAAATACTTTACACATTGCCTCTTTAGATAAGCGTGAATGCTCCATGCCAAGCTACCAGAGGGAGAGAACAGGATATCTTTTAGGGCCTGATTACGAGTCTGCCAGACTCGTGGTGGCGTGGCAGTGGCGGTCCAGCCACCGCCGCACCAGCGGTCCGACCGCCCCATTACGAGTTGGGTGGTCGGACCACCCTGGGACTGCTGCCAGGGAACCGCCTTTTCCTGGCGGTGGTGTGGCGGTCAGAGTTGGCAGGACCACTGTGGTCCCGCCAAGCATATTACGAGTTTCCTCTCCTCCAGGGTTCACATGGCGGTTCCTTCCCCATGTAAACCTTGGAGGAGAGGAAACAATGCGCCACCCTGTGTGCCTGCACAAACGTTCCTGCACGGCATGGACTTTCGAGTCCATGTCGTGCAGGAACCTTGTGAGGTGTTCCGATTGCGGTGCCTTTTTCAAAGGCACCGTGGCCCTTAAAAGAGGCACTGCCCTGGGAATACCACGCCGCCCGCCAGACTACAACTAACTTTTAATCTGGTGGGGGGCGGCAGCGAGTATTGGCGGTGCGGGGTGTGGCAGTGGAGTACCGCCCGCTCCCGCACTGTGGAAACTCGCAATTGGGCCCTTATTGTGTGTCTAGCTTACCCTGACTAGAGTGGTGGTTTCTGCTTGGACAGGGTGCATACCTCTGCCAAGCAGAAACCCCATTTCAAACAGCATGTGACAACAAACTGTATTTCTTATTCCTCTAACAATAATAGATGAAGTAAGACGATATAGGTGCCAGAGTACTAGTTTCTTCTTTGTGATCTCTCCTGTGCCCTGTTGGATTCTTTCTAATAACAACAGTAGTCATCCTCATCTGTTTATCATCAATGTTTTCAAGCTCACAATGAAGTGGTGTTGCTATTCAGTCATTCGCAAAATGAAATTTGGACCCACTTCATCTATTGTATGATGTTGGACTTATGGACTGACTTTTCTCGATATTTGTCCACAAACAGTGTTATTTAAACAAATTGTTGGAGTGCTCCAGTGTATTATGATTTAATCTGGTTTTAGTACAGGTCGAACTGTTACACAAACTGCATTAATGTTCCCAATTAAAAGACTAGGGAAAGGCTTTTGTCTGCAACATGAACAAATTCCAGAAACTCAGGGCTTGATTTACAAAGGTAAACTTACACAAAGGGATTTATGAGTAGTATCTTTAAGAGTGCAGAGTCTCCGCACATAAAAAGATTAGTCATTTTATGTGCAGAGAATCCCCACTCTAAAGAAACTACTCGTAATTCCCTTTGTGAATAGCAAATAATCGTAACTTACACAAAAGTAGAAAGCTTCCTCTGTGAATCCGGTCCATTGACTTTAAAATGTCATGAATTTTTTTTTCTTCAGTATTAATGTAAATGCATGTTATACTACAGAGACTGTTCCCAAACCCACAGTTATTTCAAGAGGACACTGAGATAACAGAAAAATGTAAAACTTTGTACCTCTCTTTGAAGGTCTATTGTCTCCAACCTTAGGATACAGTCTACATTATACATATGTATTGGAAAATATTTTTGCAGTTCTATTTATTATTGGACACAAGTTATTCTAGAGATTGACTGCATGAACATAGTAAAACCAGAACTGAAGACCAGTTCTAAAGCACAGCTGGGATACACAGAATAAAAGTCACACCTTTTATTACAAGAGGTGTGCACGTATACACTTCATTTTTGTTGAGTGCAACATTGTATGTTTTATCTAATTTATCTGATGCAAATTCTGCAGATCCAAGATACTTCTTGCTGTGTGAATGCAGCACTCTATAAGTTTCCAAATAGATAGATAGCAGTGTTAGTAAAACATATGTTCCGGGACAAAGTCATTATTTGCAGGTAAATAACCTTTTAAATATGATATGGTGAACCTTTCTTTCTTTTTCGTAAGGATCTAGCATAAGGATCTTTTTTTCAATGTGCGATAAAATGATCATGGTGAAACTTCAGGAGTATGTGGCTCTTTATATTACATATTTTGCATATTCTTGTCAGATAATTCAGTTAACCCTGCCACACATAGGGGCATAATTACAAGCCCTCACCGCCACCAGAGCGTCACTTTTTTTTGACGCTCCGGTGGCGCAGGGCCATTTTCCATATGGCGCTAAGCCACTTTGCGTGGCTTAACGCCACCTTGTAAATATGCCCCTTTCCGCCGCAGTCCTCTGCGGCAAAGGGGCGTGCAATGGGTGTTGCTGTGGGCGTTTCACGCTTTTTGATGCTGCCCCAGATTTACAAGGCTGAGGCAGTGCCAAAAACAAATGCCATGAAATACCAGGTGTTAGAATGGCGATACGAGGAGAAATTATTAATTTCTCCTAATTTTTTGCTCTTTTCATGTGTGCTGCATTCTGCAGCACACATAGAAGGTGTAAATTGACATTATTGAATTTTAATGTGCAGGAAGGTGTCCCTTCCTGCACATAAACAATCGTCCCTGCAGGGCAGGCACTCTTGCAACATGGCGGCAGGGGGCCTGTGCAGGGGCTAGGCAGCTTTTTTTGCACCAGTGCTAGGGTAAACACAGGGGTGAGCCTTATTCTTGTGAATACGGCTCATCCCTGCAGTTTCAAAATGTCAGAGTGTTGCACTGCCAAATTTGGCGCAGCTCAGCGCTCCGATACTTTATTGTAAATATGCCCCATAATTTGGTCCTGCCCTGCCACATAATTGTTGTGGTCAATGGTATAGGGCACACAGACCACATTATAGGCACATGGAGAACATACATGTAGACTTACAAGTTTCAAGTTTAATTAATTGATGTAGACTTCGACTGAGGTCAACAATATAAAATAGTAATACAAAAAATAATAAATTGATGAATAAATAAAACCTTTTATCGAATCATTATATCAAAATGTGATTATCTTTAAAATGTTGTAAAATAAAACTCTTAACAAATTTAAACAGACTATAACATACTTGCTTATTCAGTGAATTCAATATAAAATCAACAAATAAATCGTATATAGGAGATAAAGCAGAACATACTTGCAAAACATTAAACAAACCTCGGTTTCCTTCCTGACAAATCACAATTGAGGGAGTCACAGGTTTGACCTGGTCATGTCCCCATCAAGGATTTAAGAGGCAAATTTCCTATTCGCTCTATCATTAATAGTCGCCTTACTCTTTAACTGATAGTAAAGGAAAGATAAGGTTGAGCCTGACCAAATAATACTATAGAAGAAAATGTTTAGTGCAGTTTTTCACAGTAGTCTACATCAAGATTATGGCTCAACTGTGTAATTTGAGTTTCAAAAATAGTCACAGATATCCTGGGGTCCACGTTGGAAGCAATTCAATTTAACACCAAAACTTGTCTAGCCCAAATTATAAATTTGAAGCAAAATTCCATTGCTTTAAGGGGCTTTCTAGCAGATCCTGATATAAAAGTGCTCCCAGGGGTCCCTAAGGGGCATGTAATAAACAGTAACCCCATTGAATAACTTTAGCGAGTACTTGGACATATGTACTAGATAATCCAAGCTCTAATCGCAGTACTTGGACAGGGATTGATGTTTTTAAAATGCAAACTTCTCATAGAATCTTCTCTTCGCAGGTGAAGGAAATGACCATCTTTAGCGTGTTTTTACCATGGTTGATTTGGCATATTTACCTTGCCTATAAGTCATTAGTATAAGGCACCGAGTGTATCAGGGTCTGTACTTTAAATGCCACTAGTGGACTGCAGCACCTATTGTGCCATCCACTACAGTGGCAGTATAAGCATGATTTCAGGTTTACTGTTGTAACCTGACTAAAGCAGTATAAATACTGCAATTCGACCTGTCAAAATAAACCCTTTTGATGGGTCTAAACCTTCCATTTCTCATCAGATGATTGCCATCTTGAAGTGGTCGAAGGATTTCCTTGTCTCAGTGACCTGGAGAGGAATGATGGCGGGAGCTTACAGCCTCATTTATATTTTGGCACTCGGACCGTTGTTCCGCTAGGGCGATGGAGTAAATACCTCAATGCCTCAATTGGCTTGGTGGAGGTCCTGACCACCAAATTTATAAATGAACGCCAAGCTGGTGGTCATTTATAAATAGGGCTCCCGGTTTTCCGTTTTTACGGATTTTTACATATAAATACAGACGGAAATCTATATTTCCTTTGCCTGTATTTATATTTAGAAACGGCAAAATACTAGCAAATGTTGCCGCACTGCCGTCGGGTATTTTGCTACCGACGTTCCAAATAAACAATTCTGCTGTCCCGTGTAAAAGGCAGCTCTCACAGGGGGATCCTGTAGACACTGCCCGCAGTCTGGTAAGAAGGGGTGAAAAAAACAACAAAGCCTCGTTAACAAGTGAATGGTCTTTTTAAAGACCTGTGAAGTACTCGGGTGCGGCTTGTCAGCTTTGTTATCTCGTGCAGCAAGAAACTCCATCTGATTTGAAGCACAATCTTTTGGAGATGTTGCGTCGCCTTTAGGAGTAAGGGATGCATAGTCAAGCAGGAAGGAGAGCGAGAACGGCAAAGTAGCACAGCCCACTAATTAGCCATCCAAGATCTATCATTTTTTGTCCTAAACTGTACAAAATAGATCACCTACTATGCTGTATTGTAGGCGAGCACATGACATCACGGAAGCCTACGTTAGCACGTATGAACGTTTAAGAGGCTTTTTTTAAATAACAGATAATTCAGATAATGCCTTTTTCACCTGTTCCAGTGGGAAAGAAGTTTAAAGCACCAGAAAATAATTTTTTGGGGGGGCGGTAAAAACTCTAAGAAACCAGTCCTAGGTTTTATTAATGCGTGTCCGCTGAAATCTTTTGATTTAAGGAACATGTGTTAGGCCAAAGACACTATAAAGATGCTACAAAAGTAAATGTAGGCACTACAAGGAAAAACCACCACAAGACAAAATACGGAACCTGTACTCCAGTTGACTCGGTGAAATTCTAGTGGGCCAGTGTTTCTTGCCTGCTGTATGTGTGCAGCCAGCAAGGTACAGAGCAGAGGCTGTCCATGCAGCGACTCCGGCGAGCAAGGACTAGCGAGTTCCTGCAATGGCAACTGTACATTTCAGATCTAGGACTCCCCAATCCACTGCAGAGGTCTGACATGGGCTTTTCGACTCAAACATGGACGCTCTACATTTAACAAAATTTGTAGGTGAGACAAAGCGGTCTCTCTTCAAAGGGGCATATTTTTCAGTGACAGCTATTGAATGGAAGGAAGACAATTCCAATTTGTAGAACAGCTGCATGATTCATTTTTAGAAACATTTCAAATAGGAATAATGACCTAGGAGGAACCCCTGCTGAAGCCCGGAGAAGCACAAGTGATGTGTCCTTTGTGACCGTCTACTGTTACAAACAAAACCAGCCCCTTAGAGAGGAAACTCTATCAATGAGGTGGCACGGTGCCTGTCACACCAAAACCAGGCACTCCCGCCCTTACGACTGCGCATACCGACTGTATGCGGAGGTCGAAAGAAAATGCATGAGGCAGACCAGGTCTGGCTGTGATTACTGATAAAAAAAGGCAAATTGAAAGGGACCAGCACACAACATGGCGACCAGCTGACACCCAGCCTGAGCAGCCTCCATGCAACAGAAAATGGCTGAAACAATCAATCAATCAATCAATCACGGCATTTATAGAGCGCGCTACTCACCCGGGAGGGTCTCAAGGCGCTGGGGGAGGGGGTAAGTTACTGCTCGAACAGCCAGGTCTTGAGCTGCTTCCTGAAGGAGAGATGGTCCTGGGTTCGCCGAAGGTGAGTGGGGAGGGAGTTCCAGGTCTTGGCTGCCAGGTAGGAGAAGGATCTTCCTCCGGCGGTGGTTCTGCGGATGCGTGGTACGGTGGCGAGGGCGTGGCTGGTTGATCGTAGCTGGCGTGTGGGCGTGTAGAAGGTCATGCGGTCGTTGAGGTACTTTGGGCCCAGGTCGTGGAGGGCCTTGTGTGCGTGGGTGAGGAGTCTGAACGTTATTCTCTTGCTGATGGGGAGCCAGTGCAGGTCTTTCAGGTGTCCGGTGATGTGGCTGTGTCGGGGGATGTCCAGGATGAGTCGTGCGGAGGCGTTCTGGATGCGCTGGAGTCTTTTTGAAGTTTGGCTGTGGTTCCGGCGTAGAGGGTGTTCCCATAGTCCAGTCGGCTGGTGACGAGTGCCTGGGTGACGGTCTTCCTGGTTTCAGTGGGGATCCATCTGAAGATCTTGCGGAGCATGCGCAGGGTGTTGAAGCATGAAGATGAGACGGCGTTGACTTGTCTGGTCATCGACAGGGAGGAGTCCAGGATGAAGCCCAGGTTGCGTGCGTGGTCCGTTGGCTTGGGCGCGGTGCCCAGGGCCGGGGGCCACCAGGAGTCGTCCCAGGCGGAGGGTGATGAGCCCAGGATGAGGACTTCCGTCTTGTCTGAGTTCAGTTTAAGGCGGCTGTTCCTCATCCAGTCGGCGACGTCTCTCATCCCGTCGTGTAGGTTGGCTCTGGCGGTGGTGGGGTCGTTGGTGAGGGAGAGGATCAGCTGGGTGTCGTCGGCGTAGGAGATGATGTTGAGGTTGTGTCGGCGTGCGATGGCTGCGAGGGGGCTCATGTAGACGTTGAAGAGGGTTGGGCTGAGTGAGGATCCCTGTGGAACGCCGCAGATGACTTCGGTGGCTTCGGATCTGAACGGGGGAGGCGGACTCTCTGGGTTCTTCCGGCGAGGAACGAGATGATCCATTCCAGTGCTTTCTCTCGGATTCCGATGTTGCTGAGGCGCTTCACTAGGGTGCGGTGGCAGACGGTGTCGAACGCCGCGGAGAGGTCCAAGAGGATGAGGGCAGCTGTTTCCCCGTTGTCGGTTAGGGTTCTGATGTCGTCGGTGGCTGCGATAAGGGCGGTCTCGGTGCTGTGGTTGGCCCGAAACCCGGACTGCGAGGGGTCGAGGGATCCATTCGTCTCGAGGAAGGCGGCAAGCTGTCTGTTGACGGTCTTCTCGATGACTTTGGCCGGAAACGGAAGGAGCGAGATGGGACGGTAGTTCTTAAGGTCGGTGGGGTCCGCCGTTGGTTTCTTCAGGAGGGCGGTAAGCTCGGCGTGCTTCCAGCTCTCCGGGAAGGTGGCGGTGTGGAAGGAGGAGTTGATGATGTCCCGGAGATGGGGTGCGATGGTGGCGTCGGCTTTGTTGAAGACGTGGTGTGGGCAGGGGTCGGTTGGTGATCCGGAGTGGATGGAGTTCATCGTGCGGGTGGTGTCTTCGGTGCTGATCGGGGTCCAGTTGCAGAGGGTGGTGGTGGCGGGCGTTGGTTCGGCGGTAGGGTGCGTTGTTTGTGCGTCGAAGCTGTTATGTATGTCGGTGATCTTGCGGTGGAAGAACGCGGAGAGTGAGTTGCAGAGGTCTTGCGAGGGGTGATGTCGTTGTTTCCGGCGCTGGGGTTGGAGAACTCTTTGACGATGCTGAAAAGTTCCTTGCTGTCATGGGCGTTGTTGTCCAGTCATTCTTTGAGTGCCGACTTCTTGGTGGCACGGATCAGCTGGTGGTGTTTGCGGGTGGCGTGCTTGAGGGCGGTCCTGTTGTCTGTGGTCTGGTCGAGTCGCCAGGTTTTCTCGAGAGTGCGGCAGTTCTTCTTGGATTCCTTGAGTTCGTTGGTGAACCAAGGGGTTTTCTTGCTTCCGGGTCTGCTGGGAGGGTTTTTAGTGGTGCGAGGTCGTCGGCGCAGGCGGTCAGCCACTTGGCGAGGTTGCTGGCTGCTTCGTTTGGGTCCGTTGTGTTGGTGGGTGTGTTCTGGCTGAGGGAGGCGGTGAGCTGCTCGGCGGTGATCTTGCTCCAGCTCCGGCAGGGAGCCTGTTGCGGGTGGTGGTGGGTCGTAGTCTTTCTGAAGCTGAAGTGGACGCAGCTGTGGTCGGTCCAGTGGAGTCCGGTGGCGTGGCTGAAGGAGATGTGCTTGCTGGACGAGAAGACGTGGTCAAGCGTGTGGCCGGCGTAGTGGGTGGGCGTGTTCACCAGTTGCTTGAGTCCGAGGTTGGCGAGGTTGTCCAGCAGGGCGGTGGTGTTTCTGTCGTTGTTGTTCTCCAGGTGGAAGTTGAGGTCCCCTAGGAGGATGTAGTCGGCGGAGGGCATGGCGTGCGGGCTGATGAAGTCTGCGATGTCTTCGCTGAATAGTGTGCGTGGTCCCGGGGGTCTGTAGATGAGGGTGCCTCGGAGGGTGGTCTTGGGGTCAGTGTGTATCTGGAAGTGTAGGTGTTCGGCGGCGGTGAAGGTCTCGTCGGAGTTAGTCGAGATGCGGATGGTGTTCTTGTGTACGACGGCGATGCCTCCTCCCGTCTGGTTGACGCGGTCCCTCCGGGTGATCTTGTATCCGTCCGGGATGGCTATGGCGATGTCGGGCGCTGAGGAGGCGTTCATCCAGGTTTCGGTGAGGAAGGCGATGTCCGGTGCTGTTGCGTCGAGCAGGTCCCAGAGTTCCACGGCGTGCCTGTGGACGGAGCGGGTGTTCAGCAGGATGCATTTCAGGTGGTTGCTGCTGGTGCTCGACTTGGCGGAGGTGGTGCACGTCCGGGGGCAGGTGAATCGGCAGGTTTGGCAGGTGAAGGGTCCGTGGGTGCGTCTCGGTGAGGCTCGGTAGCAGGCAGGGTTCCGGCCGGCATTGAGTGCGGTGAGTGTGGCGGAGTCGTAGGTCCGTCGAGTGGTGATGCATCGGTGGGATCCAGGGGTTCTGGCGCTGGGCGCGGTCCAGTCGCGGACGGGCGCAGACGGGCGCAGACAGGCGCAGACGGGCGCAGACGGGCTTGCCTTAGGCGCGCCTTCGGCGCGCCAGCGGCGCGGACGCGCAGCGGCCGCCATTTATGGGGAGGTGGGAGGGAGGAGCAGCTGGGAGGCGGGAGGCAGGGGCAGCGAATGGGCGGTCAGGGGGCGGGGCCGCAGGGACGCAGCGGCGGGAATGGCGAGAGGCAGCGGGGGCACAGAAGGAAAACAGGGGAGAGAGCAGACAAAATCACGGGCACAGCGACAATGGGGCAGCGAGGGGCACAAAAAGGAAAACAGGGGAGAGAGCAGACAAAATCACGGGCACAGCGACAATGGGGCAGCGAGGGGCACAAAAGGAAAACAGGGGAGAGAGCAGACAAAATCACGGGCACAGCGACAATGGGGCAGCGAGGGGCACAAAAAGGAAAACAGGGAGAAAGCAGACAAAATCACGGGCACAGCGACAATGGGGCAGCGAGGGGCACAGAAAGGAAAAGGGGAGAGAGCAGACAAAATCACGGGCACAGCGACAATGGGGCAGCGAGGGGCACAAAAAGGAAAACAGGGAGAAAGCAGACAAAATCACGGGCACAGCGACAATGGGGCAGCGAGGGGCACAGAAAGGAAAAGGGGAGAGAGCAGACAAAATCACGGGCACAGCGACAATGGGGCAGCGAGGGGCACAAAAAGGAAAACAGGGGAGAAAGCAGACAAAATCACGGGCACAGCGACAATGGGGCAGCGAGGGGCACAAAAAGGAAAACAGGGGAGAGAGCAGACAAAATCACGGGCACAGCGACAATGGGGCAGCGAGGGGCACAAAAAGGAAAACAGGGGAGAAAGCAGACAAAATCACGGGCACAGCGACAATGGGGCAGCGAGGGGCACAAAAAGGAAAACAGGGGAGAGAGCAGACAAAATCACGGGCACAGCGACAATGGGGCAGCGAGGGGCACAAAAAGGAAAACAGGGGAGAAAGCAGACAAAATCACGGGCACAGCGACAATGGGGCAGCGAGGGGCACAAAAGGAAAACAGGGGAGAGAGCAGACAAAATCACGGGCACAGCGACAATGGGGCAGCGAGGGGCACAAAAAGGAAAACAGGGGAGAGAGCAGACAAAATCACGGGCACAGCGACAATGGGGCAGCGAGGGGCACAAAAGGAAAACAGGGGAGAAAGCAGACAAAATCACGGGCACAGCGACAATGGGGCAGCGAGGGGCACAGAAAGGAAAAGGGGAGAGAGCAGACAAAATCACGGGCACAGCGACAATGGGGCAGCGAGGGGCACAAAAAGGAAAACAGGGGAGAAAGCAGACAAAATCACGGGCACAGCGACAATGGGGCAGCGAGGGGCACAAAAAGGAAAACAGGGGAGAGAGCAGACAAAATCACGGGCACAGCGACAATGGGGCAGCGAGGGGCACAAAAAGGAAAACGGGAGAAAGCAGACAAAATCTCGGGCACAGCGACAATGGGGCAGCGAGGGGCACAAAAAGGAAAACAGGGGAGAGAGCAGACAAAATCACGGGCACAGCGACAATGGGGCAGCGAGGGGCACAAAAAGGAAAACAGGGGAGAAAGCAGACAGAATCACGGGCACAACGACAATGGGGCAGCGAGGGGCACAGAAAGGAAAAGGGGAGACAAGCAGAAAAAAACGGGCACCGGGGCCACAAGCGGAGGGCGATCTTACCTGCAGAAGCAGCGGTCAGACAACACAGGCGGAGCTGTGTGGTGGGGGAGCGACCTACCTGGCAAAGGAGGGGGAGCCTAGGGGGAGGCACAGCAGTCTCGAGGCCTGTCTACAGAGCTAGGATTCATTAACAGAGTTTTTTGTTAGAAGCCCCCGGGGTACCAAACACCAAAGGCTCTATAGTTATGCTTCCACCTCGCGCTCCTCTCTTCACCCTACACTTCCTGCCCTTTTTTTTAACCAATTTTTATTTGTTTTCTGGTACAATATATCCTATATTGTACTAGAAAACGAATAAAATTGTCAATTTAAATAAATGTGGAAAAATACTAGCTGTAGCGTCGTCTTTTGCTTGTGGCAAAAATAAATGTGGATAAATACAGAAAAAATGCCCAAAAAATAAATATGGATAAATACAGACGGAAATGGCAAAAAAATAAATACCATAAAACCGGGAGCCCTATTTATAAAGCATTGGCAGGAACTGCTGTCACTGCGGCTCCTGTCAATGCAATCTGCTGCTTGGTGCAGGGCTGCATCAGCATGACTCAGCCCTGCACCAAAGAGTATTCTTTCTTTATTTTCAGAAAGAAAATCCCAAAATGGTAAAGTGAAGTATGTCAAAATCTTGCTGGGGTACATGAAGGTGCTCATTACGATGTTGGGGGGAAAGCCTCCGCCCGACACCGTCTCGGATTCGGGACCGACCGACTTGCGGTCGGAGGTTCAGACTGCCGGATTACAATGCGACTGAACACTGTTCAGTCAGATTCCCATTGTTTCCTATGGGAGCTCGTGTTACGCCCAAGAACCGGTCGTAACACACGCTCCTATGGGGAAATGGGGTTTGTATGTAAAACCCTGCAACCTGTTGCAGGCAAACCATGGTGCCTGCCACACAGTGCAGGGTTTTACAGAGGGGTATCTTAGGTACCCCCTCGGCAACCAACTGTAGGCCGCGGGCTAGGGGGCCCTGCCAGGGGCTCCCAAAGTTCCTTTCTGATAGCCTTTCTGTGTCGGAAATGCCAGCACGGAAAGGCTGTTGGAAACCAACATCACAATCCCGACGGCGGAAACACTAGGAGGTTATGGTGCGGTTCTGACCAACAGGAAGACTCAGCGAGTCGGTCGGAACCGAGTCAGAACGACTGGCCAGTTCACGTTCCGACCGTGAACATTGTAATTGGGCGGTCAGACTGTAAATCAACCAAGTCGTTCGGAAGGGTTCCTACGCGGTCGGGAAGATTCGGACTGTCCGGCGGAGGCTTTCCGCCCGACATCGTAATGAGCCCCGAAGTGTGAAAGGAAAGGCCATATGATATCATTCTTTCGTAACACAGAACAAAATGTAAATACCTGTCAATAAACTAAACATTCAGCAGCTAGGAAAGCAAAAATGAAGCACATTTTTTTTATATTTCTGAAGTGTGATAAAACAAAGTTTTCAATAGAATCAGAACAAATCAAGACACTTTACTTGGTGATGCACAAATAATAAATATTCATTGATACCTGATTTCCACACATTATCATTTGTGTGCAATATAATTTTATCAGTAAAACTTTGTCTGTGCAAATTTAGTAATCATTTCAATAGAAAATGTGCTGTCTGAAAATGACAATGCGCTAGTTACTACCTGATGCTGTAGTTACATTAAAAATCACCAACCTCATGTCCATTAAAACAAAGGTGGGTCACGAACCTTTGTTGTACTAAAAAGTGGGTTGTGCTTCTGAAAACTTTGTAAAGTTCTGTTTTAGAGATATTAATCTTTAGAAAATGTTTTTGAACATAGTGATTTGGCTCCTTCAAATTTCATTAAAGGCCTATCAGTGTTAAAACTAACAGAACCACGTCATCAGCATACATTAAGATATTTAGTGAATTGGACCCTATTTTTGGCGGAACATTCTTCAAATTTATAAATTGCAATGGTAAATTATTGAAATACAAGGAAAACAAAAGAGGAGCTAATAGACAACCTTGTTTAAATCTGTTCTGTGCTGGTGACAAACCTTTGTTACCCCCAGCAGTACTTTGCACCGTTTTGATATATATAATGACACAATCTGATAAATGCATGCATCCCAGGAGGTCAGCTCTCGTTGGCATGTATTTGCTCTAGAATTACCACAGTTATCCAAGTAACCTGAGCTAGCCTGGATTGGTCGTAGTCTGATAAATGCATGCATCCCGGGACGCCACAAAGGAAGGTGAGGGCCAGGACTACAAGGCCCAACAAGCCCTGCTGCTCTGGAAGGCAGGGGGCAGCCACCAGCATGCTGCTTGGGCACATTTAAGCTTGCCATTCACCCCGCAGCGTGGGACGTGTCCAGGCAAAGACTGTGTCAAGAGTGCTCCCATCTGCGCCCGTCTGAGCCCGCACACGACTGGACCGGGCCATCCCTCTGTTATCTTCAATCTATTTTGCAACTTGCTCTGAGTCACTTGCCAAGCAATTGGAGATGGGGAAACGTAAGTCATCTATTCCTTGTCCCATTACTTCTTCCCCCCACCAGGGCGCTCCAAACAAAAGCTAAACCATGAGTTTCTTGTCTTCTATGGTGGGGACAATCATGGAGGAAATGACCACAGTTGAGGAAGAACTTGGTTTATATGTTACCGCAGAATCCATAGTACTGAGTACTATTTTGCCTAATTGTTTGGAAGAGCAGGTGGCTAAGTTAAACACCGATGGAGGAGGGGCCACTCCCATTGGCATTAAGGGAGGGCCAAAGGGGGGTAAAAAGTTAACAACTTGTGCAACTGTGCACCGCCCACAGGAAGATGCTGGAGGCCTAGGCATTACATCTCCTCCTGATCTAGGTCAACCAGCATCAAAAGGAAAAAGAGGAATCAGCCACAAAAGTTACCCAAGCCACCTAGCGAGGTGAATAAATTGAAGGACCCCATAAAGTGTGCGAAGAGTAAGGATGAGGTTTGTATGCTACTAGAAGCCACAAATCTTGGGGTGTTGTTAGACAACTTGTTCGCAAGGATTGAGGCCTTGATTAACCCCCATTTGGACAAATGTTTATCCTGGTTGGCAGTGGTCAAGAAAATGGTCACAAACATTATGCGGGTGGGAAATGCTGACCCTGCCAATCTCGACCCAACTACATCATGCCACCCAGACTCGGATGAAATTGCAAAGGAGATGGAGACGCAAGATGGGAGGACACAGTAGGTGATTTTACTCCCTTAGGGTTCTGGTTTAAGGACCTTACAGCCCAATGGTCTTTCATCCCTGGCTCGCCCCACTGTCCAGTCATTGGAGCATGACCTGCACGCTTGGAGCCGCATATTAGCACGCCGGATTGTTGCAGAGATTCTGCACATACGCAGAACTATGCGGAAAATGGGACCTTGGTTTATAGGGGCTATGCCTTCCTTCCGCCTTAGTACCCATGAACCCAGAACTGACTAGCTATACTGTCTCACTCGCTCTCCTATCCAAATACGGAGAAGCAAATGATTGGACAACCCAGAACGCAACACTCCCTGATCCCTCAGGAATTGTGGTGACAAGACACACCTTTTCGCTCACACTCTCGCTCCTGCCCACAATAAGATCTGACCGAGACACGAGTATAGTTTAAAAGGTTCATTTTAACTAACGTGCTCTAACATGCAGTATACGTGCCACAACAAGCAAAAAAATGCATAACAGTAATACAGTTAGCATTGCAGGCAGTCCAAACATTATGAAGGGAGATGTCATATTATAAAGACAATGGAGGGGGGGCGTGGCTAACCGCCTAAGATGGTGGACGCAATCTGGTGAGGCTCCGGACCCCGGGGGGGACTATCCTGAAGACTCACCGAGCTGCAAGTCTCCCATACCGCCTAACAGAACCTGGGCACTGATGATCACGGACCGGGAGGGCTAATGCAGAGGAGCTGCGGCAATACACTGATCAGCGGCGATTGGCTGGGAGGGCGAGGCGAGCGGCCTACCTGCGACGATCGGCTGGGGCTGGCGGGCTGCCCTTGCCTGCTCCTGGAGGTTGGAGCGCCCGGCGACCCTGTCGACGACGGCGGTGGCCCTGAATAGGCAGAGGGCCATGCCAGGGGCACGAATCTGCTGAGTGCGGACCTGCGGCACCGGGACAGCATCGGTGGGACTGCACGGCCCACGGAGCGTCGCACCGCACAACGACGGTGAGAGTGGACGGCTTGCGGCGGGGGTTGGGCCGAGTGCGGGGCGTCTTCCCCCCCCCTCCCTTTCAACGACACGGACGCAGATAAAGAGAGCGGCCGGATAGCCGGGGCACGGGCGCTCACTGGCTGATCACGGAGGGACTGAGGGCATGGGGTGGGAGGCGGTGCCCGGCTAGGTGAACGGATCCTGCCTGAGTGGAGCGCTGCCGGCCCCCACTGTCCTCACCGCGCTGTAGAGACGCCGAGAGAAGTATTGTCGTACGCCCCGGCATGGGGGATCAACAGCCAGTGAGGGGCCCCCCTCATACATATAAGTGCAGATAACGGGCCCCCTGCGACTGGCCCCTCTGGAGGACGGTGCATGTCAGTGCGCAGCAGCAGCGGAGCGGGAAATTGGCTGTGGACAGTAAAATGTACCAGAGAATAACACACTGCACTGTGTAACTGATAATTACGTGAAGCACAGAGCTGGAATCTGCCAACGCCTTGGGGGGGTGCCGGTTGGGGGGGGCACAGTGAGAATCAGCGCGGTGGCGGAGTCCCGCTGTGAAGGCCGTGGAGCGGTGACACAACATCAAACCCCCTCCTGCTCCCCTTAAGCCCCCCTCCACCACCCCAGCCCTAATTCGTAATACCTACCTAGGACAGTGTCTGGGGTTATCATCGGGTTGTGAGGCACCTCGACCCATTATTACACTTGCTGGTGCACGAGCTCAGAGGCGACGTTTCAGAGCTATCTGCGGTGACCTGGCAGGGCGGCTTTCCCCACATGGTGGGTTGGTGCTACTGAGCCTGCACGGCGTTGGGGGAGCGACAGAGACCCTGTATAGTCGCTTGGTACACCGAAACAGCGACTGGCTGGCAACCACGATGGGTAGACTTAAAGGAAAGGTGTTGGACAGCGGCCTGAATGCGGGTGGCCCCTCTGGGGTGCCCGAAACCAATGCTAGAGACCTATCGCCGAGTGCTTCAGTCACTGGAATAGCCGAGACCCCCTCGGACAAATTAGACCTGATACTCAAAGAAGTCCGAGACTCTAGGAAATTAATGGAACAACAGATCGGAGCCCTTACAAACGGCCTTACCCTCCTGAGAGCAGATCACGGGAAACTCGCTGACTCAGTACGCGAGCACGAGAAGGCCCTGACTAGCATAGACCCCCAGCTCTCTGAGCATGCTACGCAAATAAAACAACTGCAACACCAAGTAAACGGTCTCCAGGACCGTATTGAAGACGCGGAAGGCCGGAATCGCCGGAACAACATACGAGTCATTGGGCTTCCGGAACGCAGCGAAGGCGCTAAACCTGCGGACTTCATGGAAGCTTGGTTCCGAGAATATGTAGCTCCAGATGGCTTATCTCCATATTTCTGCGTGGAGAGAGCGCACCGGATTCCGACTGGGGCGCCAAGGACCGGAGCGCCGCCCCCCCCCGATCATCAAAATACTAAACTATAGAGATCGAGATGTGCTTTTACAAAAAGCAAGAGAAAAAACGCAAATCCAATTCGAAAATCAGCGGATCTCTCTCTACCCAGATTACACCATAATGGTTCAGCGCCAACGGACCTCCTTTCAAGCCGTCAAGAAAAAGTTACGGGTAGCTCAGCTTAAATATGCTCTACTATTCCCAGCCAGACTAAAAATTATACACGACAGGAAAACCTACTTATTCGGCAGCCCTGATGATGTGGAAGAATGGCTCGAGGTGATGGGCCTGGAACAGAGTCAGGATAAATCATCAGGCTCAGGAAGACGAAGTCCGGTAAAGACTCAACAACCGCGGACCCGTGGTACTGGTCGTGGCCTGAGGAACCTTACAAAAATTGGCCCGACTCAAGCTCAAAGGGTGGAAGGCAGGGCGGAGGCGCTGGCGGCGGCTGGATCATTTCGTGAGGATAATTCCAAGATGGTGACGGACTCAGAGGACAGCACGATTCAATCCGACTCGGACCGCAGCATCACTCTGTTTCCCTCAGTAACGCCCCAGACTGTGGATGATTTACTTGATAATTGATTGTAAAGAGTTGACTTCTCGCACTATATACATGCACCGGCTGGGACAATTCAGCTGCACGAATGCTACACTAAGTCAACCAGTATCCCTTTCTAATGTAATTGGTGCACTAACAATTGTGTTGTATTTCTAAGTGCTACAATATGCTATGCAATGCTATACCTTAATTTTAGCTGTGTTTATGGGTAAACATTGCACATAACACCTACTACGGACTCTTAGATACTATCAAGTGTTCTCGTTACATACGGGGCATGGCCATATTTTAATGCATAAGGCGATTCTCTCCGTGATCTGTTTAGATAAATATGTTAAACTTTCCCCCGGGCTCTCTGTAGAGCTACCGGAGCACAGCAGCCAAGCAGAGTGTAGTATGGTTGGCAGCTTTAACGCCCCCAAAGCGAATGCACAGTTTTAAGGAATTTGTATGTTATGGTTATTTGTTTGGCACAGCAACGTTTAAGGGCTGCGCCGAGTATGTTTAGTTCTAAAGGGGAAGGGAATTCCTGGTCTGTGTTCATACATTGGCTCCAAATTGTACGGAGCATAGTTCATAATATATACCCATGCTTTGCAATAAAGTCACCGTAGGATCCTATAACTTGCTGACCTGGAATGTGCGAGGGCTTGGGGCAGTACATAAGCGGCACCGAGTCCATGCTTACCTCCTTAGGCGGAAGGCACACATTGTCTTTCTCCAGGAATCGCACCTGATGGAGTCAGAGGCAATGAAGACCCGTAAAAAATGGAGGGGCCACGTATTTACTACTGACTATTCGGCCTTTGCTAGAGGGGCGACCATATGGATCCGCCATGGGGTTCCGTTTCTGGAATTAGAGCGTCGTACAGACGATCAGGGCCGATACATTCTGTTAAGGGGCACACTAGATGGCCTGCCCATAGTCTTAGGAAGTATCTACGCCCCGAATTATGATCAGGACAAATTCTTTCAAAGCCTAGGCAGAGCCCTGGTGGGGTGGGACACTATTCCATGGATCCTGGGAGGCGATTGCAATGCTGTCCTTGATGTAGACCTAGATAGATCCCATCCCCCACTACATAGCGCCGGTGCCCGCAAACAGGCTGAGCTTCTAAACTTATGGATACAGGGCTGGAGGCTTCAGGATGCATGGCGCAGGTTGCATCCCACCCATAAGGAATACTCTTTTTATTCCCCGGTTCACCAGCTCCACACCAGAATTGATAGGTTCCTCTGCTCCCACAACATTGTCACACATATACAACAGTCCACCTACCTGGCCAAAACCTTCTCGGATCATAACCCCCTGGAACTTACACTAACGTGGGGTAGAGTCCCAACCCCAGTCCCGATCTGGAAATTATGGCCCCAACTCTTGGAGGATGCACCATTCCGGGCCACGATATCTACCACCATCAACAATTATCTAACTGAAAACTGGAACACAGCCTCCTCCAACCTTGTAGATTGGGATGCGCTTAAGGTGGTGGTGCGGGGTTCTGCAATCGGTGCCACGGTAGGGGCTAGACAAGAGGCGCATAAACGCCTTATAGATGTAGAAACTCTGCTGACGGATCTAGAACAAGCTGCGGTGACAGACCCAGACAAACGGGAACCCCTACGTGAGGCTCGCATTAAACATGCGGAGACCCTAGAAACCTCCGACTTATAGACCACCGGGCTTACACTCAGCGGAAACACACTGAGGCAGATAAGTCTGGTACACTACTGGCCCGGTTACTGAGGGACAGCCCAGAAGCGCCTCTAATCACTAGTGTACGCTCACCTCAACAGGGCCTAGTTTACACTCAACTGGAAATTAATGAGGCATTCTGTACTTACCTTAGTGACTTATACGCGGCACCCGCGCACACTAATGATGGACTAATGGACGATTTCTTAAAAGACCTGATAATCCCAGCAATCACGGAGGATGCACGAAAAGGCCTCTCAGGACCAATTACCCAACATGAAATAAGAATTGCAATCAAAGGGTTAAACCGTAACAAAGCCCCTGGTCTAGACGGCCTGCCCATTGAATTCTATGCCACATATTCAGATATCCTAGTCCCGAAATTGGAGGAACTCTATAAAACGGCGTGGGACACCGGCCACTTGCCCCAATCCACTTTGCAAGCACTAGTAGTGTCACTCCTCAAGCCGGGACGAGAAGGAACCGATTTATCTAATTACAGACCCCTGTCATTATTAGCAACCGAATATAAAATCCTAAGTAAGGCCCTCGCTAACCGATTATTACCTGCCCTTACCACCCTCATACATAGAGACCAATGCGGGTTTCTCCCTGCACGCAGCACTTCCCTAAACACTAGGAGACTTCATCATATCATGATGGCCACCCCTGCAGAATACGATAATGCGGGATGCTTGGCGCTGGACCTGCGTCAGGCCTTTGATTCGATAACATGGGGATACATGTTTGCGGCCCTACAGCGCTTTGGCCTCCCCCCGGATTATCTCCAATGGGTAAGTTTACTATACATTAATCCCACTGCTAGGGCACGTACTGGGAGCCATATCTCCCGCGAATATACTATACATAGAGGCACACGGCAGGGGTGCCCACTTTCCCCCTCCTATTTGTTCTAGCATTGGAGCCGCTCGCCATAGCCATAAGACAGGCGTCAGAACTCCTGGGGATTACAATAAGCGACACCACACACTTAATCTCAATATATGCGGATGACATCCTAATATACCTGCGAGATTTGACGGCGAGGGCCGAACCCCTTCCTGATATTTTCTCCTCTTTTGAGAGAATATCGGGTCTAGCTATTAACGCAGGGAAATCTAATGCCTTTTATTTCCGGGAAGGACTGCGCCCAGATGTGTTCCACTTCGGCGCATACCCGCTACCCGTAGCACATAATACATTCAAATATTTAGGAATTCACATATATAGGACGCAGGTGGACCAACTGGAGGGTAATCTCATGAAGGCCATTTCTAATCTACGCTCCAGCATTTCTTTCTGGACATCTTTGCCATTATCAGTAATGGGGCGGATTGCCATCTCTAAAATGGTAATGTTACCTCGCCTACTATACTTCTTTGTTAATTTGCCCCTGTTGGTGCCACAATCAACCTTTCGCATTATTGATACGCTCCTGCTGGAGCTTATTTGGGGGAAGGGAAGAAGGAGGGTTAGCCTTAGAAAGATGCAACTAGCGTCGCATAGGGGCGGGTTAGGGGTTCCCGATTTCCGAGCATATTACTATGCATGTCAGCTCCAATGGCTGTCTTACTGGATGGCAGGTAGGAACCTACAGGAAATAGGATATACCGCTCGTGACCTGGAACGCGGAACACTGCACAACCTATTGCTCCCCAAAACAAAAATACCCTCGGAGGGACCCCCATTATTAAAAACAGCACTACACTGTTTGAAAAAGGCCTTGCACTATACTTCCGGCATGATTCCGTACGCGAGCAATATGCCATTACTAGGAATACCAATCGCCGGGGGTAGGCTCACGATGAACAGACTGCATGACTGGGTGGAGGCTGGCGTGGAGGAGGTTGGATCCTTGTTTGGGGATGGCACCCTCTTAGATCATGACTCTTTTGTACGGGTTACTGGTGCACCAGACCGCCTTTATTTGTTACATGCAGCGGTAGCACACTACATTAGGACGACATGGGCGCCTCAACGAAATGAACCTCCACGACACGAATTAGTCCATCTACTTTATTATATGGGGCGGGGCGGCCACCTGGTCCACTGGCTATATACAGGCATCCGAGCACAAGCTTCCATAGCTCTTACAGACCTCCGCACGAAATGGGCTGAGACCACTGACACGGAACTCACGGATAAAGCATGGGAGAATATATTAGAACACCCTAAACGGGTCTCCCGTAATGTCAGACTTAAATTTATTCAAAACATGGTTCTCCATAGATCTTACTTAACCCCGAAGAGAATACAGCGCATGTTCCCTGAAGCCCAAAACTACTGTCCAAGATGTAAAGAGGAGGAGGCGTGCTTCATACATATGATATGGGCATGCCCCCATCTTCGAGATTATTGGAGAAAATCCAGACTATCCTTGGGGAGATTACACACCTCACAATTACAGACAATATATTGGAATGTCTATTGGGTCTGCGCAAGCGTACTAGTGCCATGAAGGTTCAATTACGTTTCCTGGACCTTGCATTCATTTTGGCCATTAGAGCAATTACTATGCGATGGAAATCCCCTAGGAGCCCTTCACCACAAGTATGGAGGGACGAGGTAGCTCAGTGGGGCAGCGCCGAAAGCGCGGCACTCAGGCGCGAAGAAGCGCGAGGGCTACGAAAACACCCCATTGCTATGGAATGGGACATCATGCTAGAAGAACTCAAACGACTAGATCTCCTACCCAGACATGTTAATCCTACCCCATGAACAACCCTGACAAAAAGAGTATATAAACACCAAACACCCACACAGACTTTATTGATTAGGCTATGCACACCAGCGGTAATGGGGGCGCAGAGATGGCAGATTAGGTGTACCAGGAAGGACAGGTTGTGAAAGACGGGCAGACCAGGAAGTGGGTGGGGGGAGGGAGGGAGGGGGACGGTTCAGTTTGCAACATAAAATTTAACGTACAAAATGCAATTTCTTCCTGTGATTATATTATATATTGTACATTGTGGTTATTTCCAATATCTACCACATGTAATGACTGTATGATGATATACTGCATGATGTGAAGTGATTCAAAGTCTGTGTAAAGTTGTTATCGGTAAAGATGGGATAACAAACAACAAAAACAAAAATACCATAAGTACTCGACAGGATATATTGCATTCACATTGTGGTTGTCAATAAAGTTTGTTTTAAAAAAATAAAGACAATGGAGAAAGGACTATAGTGCCTAACTTCCCTCCCCTTGGATAGAATAGGTATTATTATATAATAGAAGATCTCTGGGTTTTGTTAGAAGACCGCATACCTTAGAGCAGTGGTTCCCAATCTGTGCGCCGCGGCGCCCTGGTGCGCCCTCCAAAGTAGCCTGGGGCGCCGCGCTTCAAATGTTTCAGATTTTCGAATTCAACATAAATTGCCGTAACATCTTTGAAATGTGCAGGTATTTAGTAAAGCGTAACACCTCTGTCCACCAGATGGCAGCAGAGCATTCCTTTAGGTCATTTGTGACTGGCCATAACTCCTGTTCAAAGTTAAAGAAACATTTACCACAACGAGATTACACCAAAAAACGGCAACCTTCAAAAGTCAATGTTCCAAGAGTGCCATTTTGTTGTTAACGGACTAGTTACAAGCATAAATAGCATGACAGGAAACCAGCGGTAGTTATTACAGTTTTATGTGGGCAAAGGCTAATAAAAACACCCTGGTGCTTTGACATATGGCAGAAGTAGCCAAAAATAAAGAGTAAACATGGCAAAATGGGTCAACAGTGGCATTAACCTAAGGGCGAAGTAGGTTGTAAATCTACCCGGCACACCCGAACTACATGTAGGATGCAGCACCTTTACCGAACACACAAAGAACGAAAGTAGAGTGCAACATTGCCTTTGAGACCACAATGCATTAAGTCCATGCACGTGTTCACATTCACAAAAGTAGCCTGCGAGCTTTAGAAAGAGGAAGTTCAATACAGTCTTTGTTCGTTTCTGGTCCATTAAATAGGTAACACGCCGCCGCAGCGAAGTCAGCATGATTGGAAAGGTTCCTTCAGAATAGGTTACCTTTGGCCTCAACTGAGGGCTTCTTACAACAGGCAGAGTTCTTTCTTGGGCTACTGCGACTACAAAAACTTTTAGCAACCTTGCCATTCAAAAGCTAGACAAAAATGCACTACCAATTCGTAGATACACAGAAAGTATTAAAGAAAGCATAATATCCGGTTTGGCGCTAGCTTCATCTATGCCCTGCGTGCTTCACCTTACAGTTCATAAGTGATCACCGACCAGAAAGATGTCCTGCACTCACGCAATTCTGTCAATATATTTGACAGAGATTTATCTAGTCCTGAGTTACCGCCTTGGTCACTGCAGAGCGCCGGATAAGTGCTCTTGCACTCAAGCAGTCTGGCGCCTGGTTTGAAGCTGTGTGCTAGAGGCAAGTCCTCTGGTTTCCTGTAGAAGTGCTCAATCTGGGGGAATGCGGGGTTACCCAACTGAACTAGGCGTTCCATCCCATTCTACATCCGTCCACTCCACCCGCAAAAAAATGTCACATAATAATAGGGAGCCGCGGCCAACGATCAATAAGCCAAGGGAGCCATGGGTTGAAAAAGTTTGGGAACCACTGCCTTAGAGCATAGATGGGATTTCTACATTGAAGGTGGCTATTGGTCTTCTCCCTGGGAAGGTCCCTCTCCAAGTGTGTGTCACCTAAAACCTGTACCCCCGTAATATCATTGCACGAGTCTCCAGCCGCAGCTGCAGTGGTATGTTTTGTCTAGGTGCTAGGCCCTGACCAGAACAGAATAACAAGGGGCATTGTTTATCGACCTTGCTCGCAGTGTTCAGACTAAACTCCAGGAACAGGCAGAGAACGAACACAGCAGACAGTTCTCATGTGAAAGGCATAAACAGAGTCTTGCAAAAATAAAGTTATGTAGTAACATGCTCAAAAGCACCATCATGGCTGCACGAGCCATGCTAACTTAGTGATGTCGACAATGTCCCTATCGGCCACATGACACCATCCGCTTGCCAGGTAGTAGCATATAGCAAAACAGAATCCAATAGTAAGCAGATCCAAAGACTCTTGTGAAAAAGGCCGAATTGATTGAACTCCCAGTTTGGAAAAATGGGATTAATAAAAAAACATTTAAAAACATAACTCTTTATGGTTAGTCTTGCATAGATATAAAATTTCGTGCACCACGGAAAGCAATACGTAGCAAAAGGTCATCGCCATCATCCAAAGCGAAGAGGGATGCCATCCATTTGAGCAGATCGAAGGAGCAGATGTGCTCTTCATAATCCAGTGCGTCCAGAAGCATAGCTGGATAGCTTGCGTGATATTCGATGAAGCTCTGTTGCAGGAGCTGCTGTGCAGCCTCACAGGTATTCCAGAGTGCCATAACTCCAAGTGCAGCCGCACGGATCATACCACTGTCCCCAGAACAGGCCTGATCATGTTGTTGCAATCTGAAAGCTGCCTCCATTTGGGACAGCTTCCAGAGTTCATTGTATGCCGCATATGCAAAACGTTTAGGGCGCACAGACCGTGGACCTAAAAGGAAATCTGCCAGATCAATGTCGCTAGACAAACGTGAGAGATGTTCTTTCACAGATGATAGTGATGACTGTCCCAACCATTGTTGACATAATTTACCAACAGAATATGTAGTGACAGGATGTGAGTGTTGGAAACGAGGATCTGGTCTATTGAGAGTAAATCCAGTTGATGCATTAGTAAAGGGCAATTGGGAAGCATTCGTATTAAGGGGCCATAGTAACCAGCCTAAAGGATTAATCGTGGTTGCATTAGTAGTCCCATTACGGACCATCTCGTTTAATTCCTCTAGAGTGCAATTTGTATATTGCTGCCAGGTATCATACCCTGCTAACGACGGGAATGAGGGAGGATTTACATTTTTAATAGTAGCCAAACCAAAACAAGTTGTCTGTTGTGCAGTCTTATTCAGGAATATTAGCTGATTTGGTATCAAACATGCACAATGTAATGATTCCGTACCCTGCACCTGCCATTCTTTGGTACCCCAGATAGATTTTAAATCAATCATGTCCTTCCAAAACTCATAACCCTTCAATGTCAAATCGGTTATGAAAGTCAAAGAATATATCAATTTAGTATGGGTTAGCATGAACTTCATGGGAGGCTTTGCATTCAACCTATAATAATAAGAGGCTGGGTCTGAAAGATTATAACCTGAGAAATATACACACTTATTTTTCTGAATCTGTGAACTCCCTTGGAACGGTGTGTGAGAAGTTGGCCTGGTATATGCTGTCCACTAATTATAGTGGGCACCTTGCACCAGTCCAAACAACCCCTTATTGGAGATAGGTTAAAGACAACCTTTATTGAAAGCTATCCTAGTGGTAGCTATGGAGAGCAGCCTTCAGGCTAAGTCTTGAAGGAATGTAAAGCAGCTTGTTTTACCAGTCTATAATCTCTTGAGTGACCAAATGAAAGAGGACCACACCAGGTATATATTTAAAATATATGTATTTAGTCTTAAACACACCCCTCTAGTCTCTTTATGAGGCTAGAGTTTGAAGAACATACGTTACAAGTCAGTTATCAACAGTAATAGCACAAATACACGTTTGAGCCCTAGGGGCGTACCAAACCATATACCAATAAAGTGGTATAAGAACCACGACTGAGCTAGACACAAGGCCTAGAGCCTGTAGAAGTGCTTGGCCCTCAAGGAACCACCCAAGGTAGTGACACAGGGGACCCACGGGGGACGCGTGCAGTGTGAGAACACAGCCGCGAGCCGCCGTTGACTTCTATGGGGAATGTCGCGGTTGGAGTTTTAAAGAAAAGGGACACTTAGAGGAGGACTTGGAGCAAACCCCTTTAGAACTAGGTTGTTCTAGAGTCTATACCCACGGGAGCACCGGAGTACTCGAGTTACCTCACCCAGGGAAGCCGGGTGCATAGGTGTCTTTCGGGGTCGGGTTTCGTCGTCGTTTTCAATGGCGATCTGCTGCAAAGTGCTGCTGGCGACCAAGTCGAAAGTGTTCGGGTGGATCCAAAGGTGGATCAAATATCTGAAGAACCTGAAAGCAGAGGGGACAGAGTCTGGGTCACTAGCCAGTGACCAGGAAGGCGATGAGCAGATGCCCACCGATGTCGGGTGCTTCAGGTAGGTTGACAGTTGTCTTGACTCTTCAGCCACGAGGTCCAGGAGGCGTCGATGACAACCAGGAGCTGGATTCGAGCTGTCCCATTACGTCTGTCGATTGCAGGGGTGTCGGCGACTGGATTGGACCCAACAAGCCTTGGCAACGGCAAGTCTTGTGGAAATAGAAAAAGGACGTTGATGCAGACCAGCAAGGTCTGAGGGACTCACCCAGCGAGGATACGTCAGAGCACGTCTGGAGCAACCAGGGAAGCCCAATTAAAAGAAGAGTTGCCTTCGGGAGGGCCCACTAGCCAACGGACTAGCGACCACGAAGGAGCCTCGAGTGGACGCACTTGGAGCTAGCTCACAGGACACTCGTGGAGTGGAGGCCAGTGATCTTCGGTGCAGTCGGTGCTGGAGGCGGGAGATACTCGGAGCCCAAAGCACAACTTCGTGGGAGCCCAGGAAGAGGATGCACTTGCAAAAGTCCTCGGTGTCCAGGGGTCATAGTTCCACGTTACCCACGACAGCTACGGGCCTCAGCTTTGCTGGGGACTCAGGGCAGCCTCGGGGAAGTCTGGAAATCTACCTCTGGTGATGCAAAGACTTCGGCGTCCGGCGGGAGCTTCAGCGATGCAGACCGGACAATTGCTTCTTCGGTGCCTGCCAAGCAGGGGAGTCACTCCTTGACCCCAAGGGAGATTCTTCAGTCCTCTAATCTTAAAGTGGAGCGTCGAAGGTCCAGGATTCTGTATCAGAGTTTCGTCCAGGTAAATCTAAAGTCCTAAGGACAGGGGTCCCATACTTATACTAAGTTAGGGGGTTGGACATACTCTCGGGACCCACCTATGGGAGGGTCAGGGAAGAGGGGTGGTTACACCCATTCCCTTTGTCCAGTTTCGCGCCAGAGCAGGGGCAGGTAGCCCCTGCAACCGGTTTGACCTGGCATATGCACAGGGACACCAAGTGTGCCCCCAGTGCAGGACTTCTGAGCACCAGAGGGTGCTCCCGCCCAGCCCCAATACACACTATCCTGTCTGGGGAGGTGGTTACACCTCCCTGCAACAGGAAACCTATTGTCCAGGCCTCCCCTGCCGGAGTTTCAGTCAGCAGCAGGAGGCCAGACCCGTGTCTGTGGCAGCGGCTTCCATTTTGTGATGCCAGGGCTCTGGAAAGAAGTTACCGGGTAGCCCGGTGTGTACATGTCTCTCCCTCTAGAAGGGTGGAATGCTACCCCTGCCGTCAGGACTGGCGGGGGGGGTAGTATTCCAAGATGTTTGACACCAAACACGACATGTTTTGGTGCAGCCAGTCCAAAGTTAGCATTGTACCGCGAGGATATAATGCGCTTAAGAGTATATGGTCAGGCTGTACCACAAACAGCATCAGAGGAGGGACTCCGAACGCTGTAGAGGGGCTCTGCTCATGCAGGGGCACCCTCTCACATAAGAACCAAGCACTCTGCCTTCAGGATTGGTAAGGCCTGCCATAGGAGTGACTTATAGGTTTATATGTGTGTGCAATGGTAGTGATATAGGTAGCCCATACCACTGTAAGGGGTGCATGCACCACCTTACCCAGGCTGCAGTAGCAGACCTGTGGTGTCATTTTGGATGGCCTTCCAGGGGTGGCATAATACATGCTGCAGCCCCTGGTAGGCCTCTGAGGTACCTATGCCCTGGGTACATAGTATACCATATACTAGGGACTTATAAGGGCACTCCAGATTCCAATCAGAGATGTGCCTAAGGCACATGGAAACCATTTTAGAGAGGAAGCAGCTAGGCTGGGGTTCTGATTAGCAGGGCCCCAGCCAGACTAAAGTCGAAAAACAGTGAAGCATCAGCAAAAAGTGGGGGTACCCATGTGAAGCAGATCCTACTCTCCTACACAACCCCCCAAACGTAGGGACATTAAACTAACCTTGACCAGTTGAGTCTTCATGTTCTAAGTGGAAGTACCTAGAGAGTCCATCTGCATTGGCATGGTTACTCCCAGGTCTATGTTCCACTGTAAAGTCCATCCCCTGTAGGGAAATGGACCACCTAAGCAGTTTGGGGTTTTCACCCTTCATTTGTTTTAGCCATAAGAGGGGCTTGTGGTCTGTTTGAACAAGGAAGTGAGTACCAAACAAGTATGGCCTCAACTTCTTCAGAGCCCAAACCACAGCAAAGGCCTCCCTCTCTATGGCTGACCAACGTTTCTCTCTAGGGGTCAGCCTTCTGCTAATAAAAGCTACTGGCTGATCCTGACCTTCATCATTCAATTGTGACAGTACAGCCCCTACCCCCAATTCAGATGCATCTGTTTGGACAATGAACTTCTTGGAGTAATCAGGACTCTGGAGAATGGGAGCAGTGCACATGGCCTGCTTCAGGTCATCAAATGCCTTTTGACAGCTAACTGTCCACTGAACCTTTTGGGCATTTTCTTGGAAGTTAAGTCATTCAGGGGTGTCACTATTGATCCATACCCCTTGACAAATCTCCTATAGTACCCAGTCAGGCCTAAAAAGGCTCTCACCTGAGTCTGGGTAGTTGGAGCAGTCCAGTCCATGATGGTCTGGATCTTGCTCTGCAATGGTTGAACCTGGCCTCCACCCACAAGGTGGCCCAGGTACACAACCTGACTCTGCCCTATCTGGCACTTTGTGGCCTTGATAGTTAGGCCTGCTTTCTGCAGGGCCTGCAAAACATTTCTGAGGTGGACCAGGTGATCCTCCCAGGTGGAGCTAAAGACAGCAATATCATCTAGATATGCTGCACTATAGGCTTCCAGACCTGTAAGGACTGTATTCACCAACCTCTGTAAAGTGGCAGGTGCATTTTCAGACCAAAGGGCATTACCACAAATTGATAATCCCCACTAGGGGTTGAGAATGCTGTCTTTGGCTTTGCATCATCAGCTAGCCTGATCTGCTAGTAGCCAGCTGTTAGGTCAAATGTGCTTAGATACTTGGCTGAGGCCAAAGTGTCTATTAGCTCATCTGCCCTTGGTATTGGATGGGCATCAGTCCTAGTGACTGCATTGAGACCCCTGTAGTCCACACAAAACCTCATCTCTCTTTTCCCACCACTGGTGTGAGGTTTTGGCACAAAGACCACTGGACTAGCCCAAGGGCTATCTGAGGGTTCAATAACTCCCAAATCCAACATTTTCTGGACTTCTGTCCTGATACAGTCCCTGACATGGTCAGGTTGCCTATAAATCTTATTTTTAATAGGCAGACTGTCCCCAGTGTCCACTTCATGAGTGCACCAGGTGGTCTGACTTGGAGTCAGAGAGAACATATGTCTGTACTGATTGAGCACTTGTCTACAATCAGTTTGCTGCTGAGCAGTGAGGCTGCCTGCCAAGGCTACACCATCCACTGACCCATCATCAGGGTTCTGTGAGAGCAGGTCACTCTCTTCCTCCTGTCCCTCATCAGTAGCCATGAGCAAGCCCATGTCTGCCCTGTCCACATATGGTTTTAATCTGTTGACATGGTGAACCCTGTGGGGACTCCTGGGTGTTCCTAGGTCTTCTAAGTAGGTAACCTCACCCTTCTGTTCAACAATGGTATGGGGTCCACTTCACTTGTCTTGGAGAGCTGCTGGGGCCACTGGCTCCAGCACCCACACCTTCTGTCCTGGCTGGTAAACAGTCAGTACAGCCTTTTGGTCATGCCAGGCTTTTTGCAGTTCCTGGCTAGCCTCAAGGTTTTTAGTTGCCTTTTTCATGTATTCAGCCATCCTGGAGCGGAGACCAAGTACATAGTCCACTATGTCATGCTTTGGGGGCTTGAGAGGTAACTCCCATCCTTCCTTTACCAAGCACAATGGACCCCTGACAGGGTGACCAAACAAAAGTTCAAAAGGGCTGTAGCCAACCCCCTTTTGAGGCACCTCCCTGTATGCAAATAAAAGGCAGGGCAAGAGTATGTCCCATCTTCGCCTAAGCTTTTCTGGGAGCCCTTTAATCATGCCCTTCAAGGTTTTGTTGAATCTCTCAACTAAACCATTGCATTGTGGGTGATAGGGTGTGGTGAACTTGTAAGTCACACCACACTCCTTCCACATTGCTTTCAAGTATCCAGACATAAAGTTTGCACCCCTGTCTGATACAACCTCCTTAGGCCAGTTACCCCTCCCCAGGAGAAGTTAACAACTGCCAGAGTATGGTCTGTTCTGACATTGCTAGCATTGGTCACTTGGTACATTTCACCAAGTATAATCTGCCCAGGATCCACAAGGTCTTGTGTCACCATGGTGACACTTGCCCCTGTGTCCCTAAATGCCAAAGCCTCTTTTCCATTGATTAAGGGCTGTTGCCTGTACTTGCCCAGATTACTGGGACTCACAGCGGAGGTCACATTCATGCCTCCATCACAGACTAGGACAGCCTGAGTGAGTTCTCTGAACAGGTCAGAGCTCATCTCCTTACCCAGGGTCAACCCTACTAAACCCTTGGCTTGTGTACTTCCACCACCAACTGTAACTGTACTAGGGGGAACAGGTGCCTTAGGGGCATTGGTGGGGGCTGGAATAGAGTATTTGGACTTGGTGCAATCACTGGTCCAGTGTGTCTTTTGCTTACAGACTTTGCACCACGGTTTCTTTTGGCCTTTTCCCTTGTTAGACTGTGAATCCCCACCTGAAGAAGATTTTTGGGGGCCTTGTGAAGACTTCTGGTCTTTACCCTTCTCCCCGCCCTTATCAGAGTTCTTAGAATCTAGCTTCTTAGGGTCACCACCTTGGTTCTGTACCTTCTGCCTCACCCTGGTTCTGACCCATTTGTCTGCCTTCTTTCCCAATTCTTGGGGAGAGGTCAGATCAGAGCCCACCAGGTACTGATGCAACAGCTGATTTTGACAGTTATTAAGAATCTGCTCCCTCATGATAAGATTGTACAATCCTGTGAAGTCACATACCTTACTGCCCATCAACCAACCTTCCAGAGCCTTAGCAGAACAATCCACATAGTCTATCCAGTCTTGAGTCTGTGCTTTTTGGGTATCTCTGAACTTTAACCTGTATTGTTCAGTTGTTAGGCCAAACCCATCAATCAGAGCACTCTTCAAGACTTTGTAATTGTCAGCATCCTCTTCTCTAACAGTGAGGAGCTTGTCTCTTCCTTTGTCTGCAAAGGAGAGCCACAAGATTGCTGCCCACTGCTCCTGAGGGACCCTCTGTACTTTACAGGCCCTCTCCAGAGCAGTTATCCACTTGTGGATGTCATCCCCACTCTGGTAGGGAGGGACAATCTTGCTCAGGTTTCTATGGTCATAAGACCTTTCCCTATCTCTGGGGAAATTGCTGCCACCATGGGACTCTAGTCCCATCTTTTTTCTTTGCTTTTCAAGCTCTAGGGACTCCCTGTCTATAGCGAACTGCTCTCTTCTGAGTCTCAACTGAGCTTCTCCATACTTGAGCAGTCTCTCTTTCCTTTCATGAGAGGATTCCCTCCTATGAGAGGAAACAGAGGTCCCTATTGAAGTGTCAGAGTGGTTAGACTCCTGAGAAGGAGATCTAGGCCTTCTTGGCACACTCACAATTCTTCCAGGGGGGACAAAGGGGAGGTCATTCTGATCCTCCTCCTCATCCACAGGAGGAATTGGGTTTTCCAGGTCAAGGTCATTTTCACCTTCCTGGCCAGTTTCAGAGGGGGTCCTGGGTGATTTCACCCCTGGCCCCTTCCTCATCTTCTGCCCCACCCTGTCTGCCTACCCCTTCAGACCCTGGTAGTCTTCTGAGATCATCCAGCAGGAGTACCTCTATGAGGCGTTGGGTGTTGGCACTTTTGCCTGTCTTTAGTTTCCTAGCAGTGCTTAATGCTCTCAATTCCAAGAATGGGAGATTATCATACTTGGAGGGAAGAAGCCCATTGGCTTCTGGCTGGGACCCACTGGTTCCTGGCCCTAAAGACATTACTAGTGTGGTGTGGTGTATGCACTACCTACTCTAGTGTGGCCTACTAAACTCTCTTGAGTTGTAGAAAGGGTGTGCTATCCCTTAACACACAACTCTAAGTTCAGTAGAACTTACTGTATCCTAAGCTTGATTTATATGTACCTAAGGTACCCTTAGTGGTTTTCAGTTGATCAATTCAATTGAGATTATCTGGTAAAACAATAGCAAGCTGGAATCCCACACGCTGCACACCAATGTGAGAAGTTGGCCTGGTATATGCTGTCCACTAATTATAGTGGGCACCTTGCACCAGTCCAAACAACCCCTTATTGGAGATAGGTTAAAGACACCTTTATTGAAAGCTATCCTAGTGGTAGCTATGGAGAGCAGCCTTCAGGCTGAGTCTTGAAGGAATGTAAAGCAGCTTGTTTTACCAGTCTATAATCTCTTGAGTGACCAAATGAAAGAGGACCACACCAGGTATATATTTAAAATATATGTATTTAGTCTTAAACACACCCCTCTAGTCTCTTTATGAGGCTAGAGTTTGAAGAACATACGTTACAAGTCAGTTATCAACAGTAATAGCACAAATACACGTTTGAGCCCTAGGGGCGTACCAAACCATATACCAATAAAGTGGTATAAGAACCACGACTGAGCTAGACACAAGGCCTAGAGCCTGTAGAAGTGCTTGGCCCTCAAGGAACCACCCAAGGTAGTGACACAGGGGACCCACGGGGGACGCGTGCAGTGTGAGAACACAGCCGCGAGCCGCCGTTGACTTCTATGGGGAATGTCGCGGTTGGAGTTTTAAAGAAAAGGGACACTTAGAGGAGGACTTGGAGCAAACCCCTTTAGAACTAGGTTGTTCTAGAGTCTATACCCACGGGAGCACTGGAGTACTCGAGTTACCTCACCCAGGGAAGCCGGGTGCATAGGTGTCTTTCGGGGTCGGGTTTCGTCGTCGTTTTCAATGGCGATCTGCTGCAAAGTGCTGCTGGCGACCAAGTCGAAAGTGTTCGGGTGGATCCAAAGGTGGATCGAAGATCTGAAGAACCTGAAAGCAGAGAGGACAGAGTCTGGGTCACTAGCCAGTGACCAGGAAGGCGATGAGCAGATGCCCACCGATGTCGGGTGCTTCAGGTAGGTTGATGGTTGTCTTGACTCTTCAGCCACGAGGTCCAGGAGGCATCGACGACAACCAGGAGCTGGATTTGAGCTGTCCCATGACGTTTGTCGATTGCAGGGGTATCGGCGACCGGATTAGACCCAACAAGCCTTGGCAACGGCAAGTCTCGTGGAAATAGAAAAAGGACGTTGATGCAGACCAGCAAGGTCTGGGGGACTCACCCAGCAAGGATAAGTTAGGGCACGTCTGGAGCAACCAGGGAAGCCCAATTAAAAGAAGAGTTGCCTTCGGGAGGGCCCACTAGCCAACGGACTAGCGACCGCAAAGGAGCCTCGAGTGGACGCACTTGGAGCTGGCTCACAGGACACTCGTGAAGTGGAGGCCAGTGATCTTCGGTGCAGTCAATGCTAGAGGCGGGGGCTACTCGAAGCCCAAAGCATAACTTCGTGGGAGCCCAGGAAGAGGATGCACTTGCAAAAGTTCTTGGTGTCCAGGGGTCACGGTTCCACGTTACCCACGACAGCTATGGGCCTCAGCTTTGCTGGGGACTCAGGGCAGCCTCGGGGAAGTCTGGAAATCTACCTCTGGTGATGCAAAGACTTCGGTGTCCGGCGGGAGCTTCAGCGATGCAGACCGGACAATTGCTTCTTCGGGCCTGCCAAGCAGGGGAGTCACTCCTTCACCCCAAGGGAGATTCTTCAGTCCTCTAATCTTAAAGTAGAGCGTTGAAGGTCCAGGATTCTGTATCAGAGTTTCGTCCAGGTAAATCTAAAGTCCTAAGGACAGGGGTCCCATACTTATACTAAGTTAGGGGGTTGGACATACTCTGGGGACCCACCTATGGGAGGGTCAGGGAAGAGGGGTGGTTACACCCATTCCCTTTGTCCAGTTTCACACCAGAGCAGGGGCAGGTAGCCCCTGCAACCGGTTTGAACTGGCATATGCACAGGGACACCAAGTGTGCCCCAGTGCAGGACTTCTGAGCACCAGAGGGTGCTCCCGCCCAGCCCCAATACACACTATCCTGTCTGGGGAGGTCGTTACACCTCCCTGCAACAGGAAACCTATTGTCCAGGCCTCCCCTGCCGGAGTTTCAGTCAGCAGCAGGAGGCCAGACCCGTGTCTGTGGCAGCGGCATCCATTTTGTGATGCCAGGGCTCTGGAAAGAAGTTACCGGGTAGCCCGGTGTGTACATGTCTCTCCCTCTAGAAGGGTGGAATGCTACCCCTGCCGCCAGGACTGGCGGGGGGGGTAGTATTCCAAGATGTTTGACACCAAACACGACATGTTTTGGTGCAGCCAGTCCAAAGTTAGCATTGTACCGCGAGGATATAATGCACTTAAGAGTATATGGTCAGGCTGTACCACAAACAGCATCAGAGGAGGGACTCCGAACGCTGTAGAGGGGCTCTGCTCATGCAGGGGCACCCTCTCACATAAGAACCAAGCACTCTGCCTTCAGGATTGGTAAGGCCTGCCATAGGAGTGACTTATAGGTTTATATGTGTGTGCAATGGTAGTGATATAGGTAGCCCATACCACTGTAAGGGGTGCATGCACCACCTTACCCAGGCTGCAGTAGCAGACCTGTGGTGTCATTTTGGATGGCCTTCCAGGGGTGGCATAATACATGCTGCAGCCCCTGGTAGGCCTCTGAGGTACCTATGCCCTGGGTACATAGTATACCATATACTAGGGACTTATAAGGGCACTCCAGATTCCAATCAGAGATGTGCCTAAGGCACATGGAAACCATTTTAGAGAGGAAGCAGCTAGGCTGGGGTTCTGATTAGCAGGGCCCCAGCCAGACTAAAGTCGAAAAACAGTGAAGCATCAGCAAAAAGTGGGGGTACCCATGTGAAGCAGATCCTACTCTCCTACACGGTGTAGGACAATGTTCCCATTGGGGGAAATTAAAAGGAGTTCGAACTGCGTTAGATTTATGCAAAAAGTGATGACCATAATATTGGAAACAAAATAAATCGGCATAATTAGCAGAATTTAAATACAAATCCTTAGTCTCAAAAGCAGTATAATACTTATCTGAAAACAGTGAATTTACGGCATTAATATCCCAGTCATCGGAATGTAATCCTGGTGTAATGAAGTCACCCAATGACACCCGAAAGACGTATGGTATTCGAATCATCTCCGTCGGGCCGTAGATTTCGTATGGCACTTTATCCCAAACTATGCCATCACCCTTTTCATTATATGAGATGAAGTATGTGGTGCTGATACACCATTGACTGAATGGACTGCAGAGCGTTCAGGCAAGTAATGACCGTTAATTAAAAGGAAAAAAACTGTCACAAATCCCACGGACATGAAGAGGAATACCATCGTTAGTACCATCCAAATATACGTCCAAGGTGGAACCAGATAATATTGTCGAAACCAAGAAAAGAAAATACAAATTCTCAAAGGGGTTAGCGCCATAGTTGAAGCTGCTAAAGACGATGAAGAACTTGAAGAAAAGTTATCCCTGTCCATATAATAACCACTTGCACCCAGGCGAAACAACTGGGGCTGATCAGCATTAAAAGATGATTGAGCAGCTGTTTTCAGTATATCAATAATATCCTCAAGTGGTGGAGAAGCATATTCAGAGGACGCAGCAACCGTGGTCGACGACAAAACTGGCAAAATATCAACTGAGGTTTCCACCTCTCGGTCCACGATTTCAGCATTTGCTGTGGACGACACCAGCCGAAGCGAAACATCCCGCTGTGGAATGCTTGGAGGTATACTATTCAGTATTGGCCAACTGGTGTAATTTGACATGTTCAATGGAAATGTATCGATTCTCCTTCCGACCAGGCAGTGGAGGTAAAATCACAGTATGAGTACCCTTTAATCCCAGAACTGGTACTGGTGCACGGTAGGATGGACCAAATTCCTTTTTGTTCTCCACCTTTTCCCGGACCAAATCACCCACTTTAGGAAGCCAGCCGGTTACAGGAATCAGCACCGCTGCATCTGGAGACGAGGGCATATGATCCTTTGCAAGGGCATCTCGAGTGTTTTGTAGATCCTGTAACATAGCACAATGGTTATATACGTCAAATGTTGTGGCCGCCGCCGTAACGTCTAGACCATCAAGGTCTGGCACAAACATTTTAATGCCAAAGAGCATTTCGTATGGGGCCCGCCCACCCAGAGATCTTCTAGGGAGATTATTTAGTGCACATTGGACACCATACAAATGAGTCAGCCAACTCCGACCAGTACCTAAAACTCTAGCTGTCAAAGACTGCTTTAAGTCACGGTTCATTCGTTCCACTACGGAATTGCCCTCAGGCCTGTATGGAGACAAAAATTGCAGCAGCACCTCCAACGACCTCATTGCGTCTTTGTAAGTCTTAAAGGGAAACGCCGGACCTTGGTCAGTATGGAAGGTGCCGCAGGCAAATGTTCCGACAAAGACACGAAAGTCTCTTATGACATCTCGAGCGTCAGCACAACGTTGCGGCCAAACCCAAAGGAATCTCATACACAAATCCACTGCAACCAAAATATATTTTTATGCAGTGTCTGATGATAAAGGATGGCAGTGATCAAGATATATACAACCAAATGGATGATTCGAAATGTATAGCTGCGTAGGTGGTGAACGTGTAACCGTAGACAGCTCAATCTGTTGACAAATATCACAAGACAGAACATAACTACGTGTCTGTCTATACAAGCCACGCCACCAATAACGCTGCTGCAAGAGGGACACTGTCGCTGAAACCCCAGCATGCGCAGATGCCATGTCCTCATGAGCTGCTACAATTAAAGGGAGCCTGCCGTCCTCATTGGGAATCACCCGATCCCCAACGGTCGGTATTGTAGCAAACGGTACTTGCTCCGGTGACAAATGATAAGAGTATTTGGAAGGAAAACCTTGTGGGAACGATGTCCAATCCTTCGTTTCAGCTATAACAGCAAGAATATCATTGTCGGGGGCGCTAGAGAGCCGGCGAACAAGATGGCCCCACTCCCGTGAGGCTCTGGTAGCACGGGTAATCAATCCGGTATAATCCTCCTACTAAACGTGGCAAAAACTGCCCAAACTTATTGAATGCCATGTTTCATACACCGGAGAGACTGAGCTGCCACAGGAGCTGTACTTTGCTGTCCTGAACAATCGGCGCGGTGAAGCTCGACTCTGCAGCCTAGGGTGGCGCAAGATTGAGGCGCATGGAAAACACTAATTGAGCCATTGGTCGCACTCCACTGCTGCCCAACGACACAGCGAACAGCCCGCAAGTCTGCTGCGACCAGGGCAGAAAACGAACTCACCGCTGTGCTGAGGTATGGAGGGACGGCCAAAAGATGTGAAGGGGGGACTCCTGGGCACTGCTGGAGCTGAGCGGAGTCGACCCTCTATCGCCTGCCGACCGCCTGGGCCCCGCTCGCGCTGTCCTCTTCCTCGAGAAGGAGCGACTGCCGACTGTCTTAGCTGGACACCCTGGGGGCAGACACAGCTGACCAAGATGCCCGATCCTCATCGCCTCGCCGTCGCAAGTAAAGCACACCAAAGGCAACTGCGGTAAGGTGATTTGCTGTGACAGCAAAAGACCATGGGACTGGCCGGGCACTGCTGCCAGAGGCCGCGGGGGACTGATAGAGCGGCAGGAGGTGGGCCCTGTGCGAACACCGCAGAGAGATTTGACCCAAACTGCGCTGCTCCCCTTCCAAAGGGCTGGCGTTACAGTTTGGCCGGCGGCCCGTTTCAGGGTGTGGCGCGACTGCTAAGAGCTCCGGGGTCTAGGTCCTTGACTGCGCTCACCTTGGATGCTCGAGGCAGCTGGCACGACGCTGGGACGTGCTGCGGGCGGCCGAGGGAGTTCTTACGCGGCCTTTGGACGGTGGGTGGCTGCACCAGCGATAATCCATGCCGGTGTCTTGACGGAGGCCCCTTCGGCCGCAAGTTTACCCACGTGCACCGGGGGGTGAAGAGATTTCCCCCCTCCTGCCCCCGCTGACAACCACAAGGCGCAACGAGTCTGGGCCCCCCCTCGGTCTATCCGCAGATAGAAACAGGGCAATGAGTGGCACTGGGACACAGTGGTAGTAATATCACCCCTTGCCACCCTCTGAAGGCACACAATAGCACTGTCTGGCAGCAGCAGTCTGGAACAAATAAAGGGTCAATAACCTTTATTCAAGACCCCCCGGACCTGTGAAGAAGCTGCGAACCATGGGTCGTGCTGAGGCGAAGCAAGCCAAGCTGCAATTTTCAGCCTGGAAAAACAACGCTGACATGGCGGAGGATACAGACCCACGCCAGGAGGAGGAACGCACAGCCCCAAATGAAACATGGGACACAGACATTAAAGAACTGCCCCTTACAATGCACCAAAGCCTCAACTCCATTGAAACCAAGATGGACACCATGACCATGCGCATGGACTACATCGCGCAGCACCTGGTCAAACATGATGGCCGCATCGCCAAAACAGAACAGCGCATTTCTACAATCCTAAGACTTGCCAGGGAAAAGCAGGACCTAACCTACGAAGGGAACAAGATTTCGATCTATCCTGACTTCACAATGGCAGTACAAGAGGCGCAAAGGAAATTTTTACTGGTTAAATGGCAGCTCCAGCAAGCTAGTTTACAATACATGATGCTTTACCTCTGACAAACTACGAGTCCCATACCGGGGCAAGACCCACATTTTTAACGACCCACAACAGGCCCAGGACTTCCTGAGGGCCATTGACAAACAATCGCATGCTAAAAGTAGCAACAATCCTGGCTTCCGGCGGCCAACGCCTGACCCTGAAGAAGACTGAAAAACCTTGACACGCGAGGGGCGAAGTTAACTGACTATACCGGTAAGACTACACATTCTGCATTACATGGCTGTACTTTTGCTTTACAAGAAGAGGGCCAGGAAAGCCCTGCTGAACCTTGCTCAAGAGGCAGGGACAGGACTTTAGACCTTGCCACGACTAACTGTAGACCCGGGCACCCTCACTCCTGCGAGGTGCGCTTACGGCCTCTCTGGCGCATTCCCCCTGCGGGAGTTCCCCTATAGATGTATTTTGCTGTCACTAGGGTGTTAATTGCAACATGTTTGAGCATACTGTTACCGCCAGCCTCAAGATATATCAAGACATGCCTCTGTCACATTGCTCTGTGGATGTTAAATAATGCAACATATGGGAAATGTCAGCATTTAATTATAAACAATTTGAATGGCAGGAAGGGAAATGGGGAGGAGGGAGGGACACTATTCTCTCATGGGTTTGGGCCGTGGGTGTGGAAGGGGGATGGGGATGGGAGGAATCTTTGGGTGTTATATATAACAGTATTGTACGAACAAGTATTATGCACACACGACTGATAACGTATAAGAGATGCTCCATACAAAAGACCCATGATGGACCACACAGACACATCTAAACTCAGCGGAGGTGTGACAGACAGGGAAGAACTAAAGGGGGACCGGATCCCCAGTTACAACTTCCTGACGTGGAATGTGCGTGGGCTGCGCGACCCGCGCAAACGCAGACAGGTCTTAGGGTATCTGGATAGACATCAGGTACAGGTGGCCATGCTCCAAGAAACACACTTAGACCCTAGGGGACCACCTTCCTTCAGGAAAAAATGGGCGGCTTATAGGTGCTTCTCATCCTACTCGACATACGCCAGGGGCACCGCCATCCTCATTAAGGCTAACATGAGATATTGTCCCATGGGAGAACTGCACGACACTCAGGGCAGGTACAGCACGATGTGGGGCAGGGTAGCCGGACACACGATCACTTTGGTAAGCTGTTATACCCCCAACATTGATGATGCCTCCTTCTTCGACAATCTATGGGGACACATCCTGGCAATAGGCTCCACCTACATTATATGGGGGGAGATTTTAATCTAACATTAGATCCACATGCTGACTGCTCACACAACACCCCTATCACACACCCACAGGCAACTAAGCACCTTGCAGGTATCATGGCAGACTACCAACTCTTTGATGCCTTGATGAACATACATCCATCGCACAGGGACGGAACCTTCTACTCCAGTGTGCACTCCAGCTGGTCTCGTATAGACCTATGGCTGATATCGAAAGGTCTTAGCACATGGCTCCAAAGTGTGACTCATTTAGCACAAACTTTCTCAGATCACTCCCCTGTTCTCATGAGGCTGGCCCCGCCGGGCAACAAATCCCCATATCGTTCTTGGCGACTCAAACCCACAGCCTTACTAGATAGTGCCTTCTGTGAAGAAATACGCCAAGAAATACTCGAGTTCTTCCCTCGCAACAAAGATAGTGTCTCAACTCTGGCATGTGTATGGGAGAGCTTTAAGGTCACCATCCGCGGGTCGTGTATTGCCAAGAGCGGAGGGATCCTGAAATCTATAAGGGGAACCTTAACTAGATTAGAGAGAGACATCAAAGCAACAGAGAACCTACTGGCCTCTGTCCCCACCACACAGCAGAAGACACGGCTTAAAGAGCTACTAATTGAATACAATGAGGAGGCAGACCGGGAGGTCAAATTTGACTCCAAATATCATGTGGCCAGATCATATGGGGAGGGTGAGCGCCCGGGTAGAGCCTTGTCCGAAGCAACCAGACCCCCTAGATTTACTAACCAAATATTGGAGATAATAGATGAGACAGGAGACAGGCATAGTGAGTCACAAGAAATTCTCAATATTTTTTCTAAGTACCATGCAAAACTCTATCATACACATAAAAGGGACCCCCCTGATATAGCTGCCTACTTTGAAGATACCGCCCTAGGTTGGATCAGTGACTCACGCAGGGAATTTCTCTCGGCTGATCTAGAAGAGGACGAAATCCAGGCCGCAATAATGGGTTTACGATCCTGCAAAGCCCCGGGACCTGATGGTTTACCGGTGGATTTTTATAAATGTTATATTGATGAGCTGTTCCCATTCCTTAAGCAGCTATTCGATGAAGCCAGAGACAGTGGCACTTTACCTATGACCATGCGGCAGGCCATGAATATTTCTCTGCTCAAGCCGATCAAAGAGGCCAGCAGCTGTGAGTCCTACAGGCCTCTATCGCTCATAAACTGTGACACTAAGGTGCTGGCCAAAATTGTCGCAAACAGGCTGTCACTGCTGATGGAGGGGCTGGTCCTCCCAGATCAGGCAAGTTTCATTCCCGGCAGGGCCACGTCCCATAACATGCGCACAACATGCTCCATGACATAGATCCAGAAATCAGAGCAGCAGGAATTTTCCTGGATGCCACAAAAGCTTTTGATTACCTGGAATGGGACTACATATTTACGATACTGGGTAGGATGGGACTTCCTAAACCCTTCCTGGCATGGATAAGATTACTATATGCCCAACCTGAGGCCATTATACAGATCAACGGCCTACATTCCCTGCCGATACCCATTATGCGCGGCACACGACAAGGATGCCCCTTATCCCCGTTACTATTTGCCCTAGCCATAGAACCCCTCGCGGCCAAAATAAGACAACACCATAGGGAACATGCCATACCATATCCCTCACGGCAAATATTGATTTCGCTGTATGCGGATGATATCACTCTCTACTTAAGGGCGCCACAGATCAGTCTCAATCCGATCCTGCGGGAATTTATCAAATTCGGCTCAATCTCCGGGATAGGGATCAACTGGAGCAAATCGCAAATCTTTCCACTCACGCCCTGCACGGTCCCATTCATCCCAGACTTCCCCTTGAAATGGTGCGAAAACAAAATTAAATACTTGGGTGTGACAATAACCAGAACTAAGGAAGAAACGGTCCATGCGAACTATGGCACGGCCATTGACACCATCACCAACTGGGTGTCCCGCTGGATCACGATGCCATTTTCTTTGGCTGGCAGGGTGTCCCTAATGAAAATGATTATATTACCTAAACTACTATATTTATTTATCAATATACCTTATAACCCGAGACCCCCCTTTTTCGACACCCTTCGATCACTCCTCATCAAGCTAGCGTGGGGGGGTAAACAGCCCCGAGTGGGATGGCGCACCATGACGCAGCCATTCTCAACTGGGGGATTTGAAGCCCCAGATATGGAAGTATATTACCTGGCGGCCCAGGCTCATTACACAACATATTGGCTTCACCCACCACCCTTCATGCCACACTCGGCCATTGAGCAGGGTTACATGACCCCCATACCCATGGCCTCCTTTTTGGGCAACCAAGTCCCCGGGAAACGGGTGATGCACCACACAGTACCAATTCTGCATGGGAACGACTGGCCAGGACGGCGGAGAAAACCAATACTGTACTCTCCTCTCATGCCACTCCCATACCTCGCACAAGCACTGGTCACTCATGAGGCTGTGTGCCGCGAAATTATTCGCAGGAGGAATCCAAACTGCTGGGGGGATCTATATCGAGAGGGGACTTTTGGGGAGCGACGAGATCTGCTCACCGAGGACTACCTCACCCCCCTGGAGACATTCCTATATATAAGACTGAAACATGAAATTAGAGCACATGTCCCAGGTTTCCCCCAAGAGCCTTCCACTCTAGAAGCACTACACACCCTATTTAAAATGGCGGGACCAGCACACGCGGTATCTAGAGTTTACCGGGCTGCACTACTTGAGAGGACGCAGTCGAAACATGGGGCCATAGAGGCATGGGATCTTGACTTGGAGTCACTCCTGACAGACAAGCAATGGGCATATTGCTGCACCCAAATGGAAGCTATCACAGCAAGCAGTCACTTACGAATAATATACTTCAAATACTTACACCGGACTTATCATACACCCTTGGACTGCACAAGTACAAACTGAGACAGGACGACCGATGTGAGAAATATCGTCAGGCAGGAGCGGACTTCCTGCACCTCGCTTGGCGAAGCCCTGGAGTTCATGAGTACTGGCGCACAGTGATTACTGCCCTTTCCCAAATGATAGGCACCCCTCTCCCCGCATCCCCCTTGCTGGCACTTCTTGGTCATACAGCTGACATACAAGCACTCTACAGGCGATTCATAGCAATGGGACTATTATTGGCCAAACGTAGGGTGGCCTGCAGATGGGGAAGAGGACGAGCCCCTAAATTCAAGGACTGGATGACTGACCTTATCTACTGCAGGGATCAGCTCACAACCTATGCTGAACTTCTCCCGACTTCATCTCGCCCGAGAGATATTTGGAAACCTCTGGTGAATTATTTTAGGGATCAACCAGTCTGAACCCACACGCCCCAGACACTGATACTCAGACTGGACGTGCGGGGTTTTCCCCTATGCCTGGAAGGAGACACATGACGGGCGTAGGCACTCCCCCATGGCCTGTATGACTGCCCTGTTGAACCTGCTGCTGATGCCATACGACCTCCTGAAACCACACCCCCCAACACAATGAGGATCTGTGATCCATCAATAAATTACTGTCAAATAGGTGGTGCGGTTTGAAGCAGATACCAGACTGTAATAAGCTTGTTGGAATGTGAATGGTAATTGCTCGTGATGTGCATACAGATACAGTATTGACGTACGGTACCTTTTCTATGTAAGCTAAAAACTTGTTAAATAAAGTAAAAAAAAAAAAAAGAATATCATTGTCTATTTTAGTCATGGACCTTGTTACGGCTGGAACCGAACATGTGGCAACTGCAGATTTGGCTGCTTCATCAGTCATAGAATTTCCTACAGCATGTGCTCCCACACGCTGATGGCCAAGAGTATGTATAACATGTGTGAGTGGTAGGCTCTCCTTAAGAGCTGCCATTCGAACCCAAAGCGTCTTATGCTTTATTGCGCTGCCTTTAGAATCTCGAAAATCATTTTGTGACCAGAAGAACAAATTATCATTAAAAGATTGCACACAGTAAAAGGAATCGCACACAATAAGAGTGGGAATCGCTGGATCAGTGAATTCTAGAGCCAACACCAAAGCACACAGCTCAGCCAATTGAGCTGTACAGTCTCCTAGAGTCTGTGTGTGCACTAAGGAAGACTTAAACTCACAGTCAACTATAGAGCCCGCCACTATAGCGCAGGCAGCCGAATAAGCATGTTTAGAGCCCACGGTTGGTTGAGCAGATCCATCTGTATAAATGATACATTTGTACCGATCCAGAGGAAGTAAAGACGATGGAGGAGGATGAATTTGTTCATATTGTAAAAACTCCTGTGTCCGCAATGATGGGTCAAAGATAAAAGTGACATCAGCCAACGTCAAAGAACATGCCCATTGAATCCAACGTGGATGTAAAGCTTTAGAATTCGGAACACTCGCCTTTGTGACAGCTTCAAGAGATGGCACAGGCCAGACCATGAGAATGCGTTTACCTTGTGCCAGAGAGCGTTCTTTAAGAATCTCCATCTGGACTGCAGTAAGGATTTTTTCAATGGGAAAGAAACGCATCTCCGCCGAAGTAAACAAGTGCGATTTGTATGCAATGGGGATTGTATCCCCTTCGTTGAACGTCAAGTAAGTGAAACCCACTACCTGGAACGATTCGTATGACCAAATTTGTAGAATTGTCACATGTTAACAGGAAGTTGGTCGCAAGGATATCAGACTGCAAAGACCGAAGAATTGCGGTATGTTCCGGAAGCCAGCTGAAAGCTGAAAAAGAAGGTTGTATCAATGTGTAAAGCGGTTTGATACGCTGGGCGTATTCAGGAATATATGTTCGCCCGAAATGTAAAAATCCTAGCAAAGATTGCAACTTTTTGAAAGTTGACGGAGGTTGCAATTGTGCACATTTCTCCCAAAAATGAGGGGCTAAGCCGCTCCCTTCATTGTTGAGTTCATAACCCAAAAAGATTACCACCAAACAGGCGATTTGAGACTTTGCAAAATTGAATTTGTAACCCAGGTCGGCAAAAGACATAATGATGCGATCAACGCGGACCAGATGCGGTATCAACTCGTCATCTGTCAAATTAATGTCATCAATGTATGAGAAAGCATATGGGTCTATGTTATGTAAAAGAGAGACCACTCGCGCTGCAAAAGCTCCTGGGCTGTTCTTATAGCCCATAGGCAAACGCGTAAATCTTTTTTTATTGCCGACTGCGGTGAATGCGGTCAAGTCACGGCTATCTGGAGCCAGATTGTGACTGTAAAACCCATTGGAAACATCCAGTGTTGTCTTATACTTTTTACATACTATATTATTGATTATCGCAGAGCTGTGTATGTTTTGCACAGCAAACGTGCGCACATGACTATTCAAATTTCTGTAATCCAAAACTACGATAGGAACCGTCCGGTTTTACTATCGGAAAAAGAGGATTATTCATTGATGAAAAACAGGGCTCGATTGCACCCTGATATTCCAACTGGGTCAATATTTTATTTACAGATGCTTTGGCGTATGTTTGATGGGGTATTGGGCTTGTGTCTGTGGCGTAGAATGTAAAGGTCTCTCATGTGCCAGTGAAAATTTGTCCCAGCCCACCTGATTACGATACACAGCCGGTGCTAGGGCCAAAGCCCATTCCAACGCATAAGCTTGTTTAGCCTCCTCAGAGACGTTACAGGAAAAACTCGGAAGTATCACGTCTTCCCCTCGTGAAGAAGCCAAGACAAATGGGGTAGGCCAATCAGCCTCCGCCAACAAAATGTCATATGAGGACGTAAGGTTTTCCCAAAAGATTGCCTTAATCGTCCGTCTGATATCACCCTCAATTTGGAGAATTACCTCATAAAGTCTATCAGGGGAAGCAACTCGTGTATCTGCTGTTTCCACCCTTACAAAAGTAGCAGTTGCTCTGGCCTCTAGACAAGGACGGAGTGCCTCCCGCACTATGGTAACTTCCGCCGCGCTGTCGAGGAGTGTCACAGCCCATCTCCAATCGCGGAGTAGGGATCTCACTGTCTGAGGCATTCTTCGCTGTCAAAGCTGCAACTCTTTTTTTTCTGAAACGGGGCACGGTATGGAGCCTGCCCCTCTGTTTTCGGTTTGACTTCAAACTGTCTCGGCTAATCGCGTCTTTGTTGACTGGTCTCGCCCTGTCTGCGATCCTGCTGCTCCCCTCCACCGAACTGCAGGTCCGATGATTCCTGAAAGGAACGAGGAGAGCGCGTATCAGGAACCTGAAAACGTTCTGGTGTCTTAAGTTTAGTGCGGTCACGCAAATCATATCTACGCTCAGAAGCTTCAGGTGTCGGTGAACCTGCACGTGAACCCTGCTTCTGCTGTTGTTGCTGCTTATTTTTATTCCAAGTCTTCTTAAGAAAGACCGGACGCCCCACTTTCTCTTGCGGGGGCTTATTTTGTGGCTGATTAAAAGGTTTAATACCCAAATGATTGCGTCACAAGCATTTATATACCTTAGCAATTATCTTTGGCAATTCCCGTTGTTTATCAACATCAGCTACTGCCTCTAGGCGCTGACTCACCTGTAAGCTAACAGCCTCCCCCTTTACATTTGCAAGTATCATATCAGAGACTATGGGGAATGCCCCAACTAGCCTCATTCCTAACTCAAGCGCTGCCTCTGCTCCGTGTTCATCTTTAACCTTCTTAAGAACTGTCGGAAGCACAGTCATGGAGGGGGTGCCAAAGCACAGGAATATACCGCAGCAAACACCTTCCCCCAAGTGGTGCAATCAGCTAAATTGGAAATGAGACCTTTTGGTAAACTCATGGTCAGGATCCTGTGTTTGTCCACAGGAGACGTGTGTGGAAAAACAGCCTCGAGTTGCTCACATTTTTCGCCAAACCAAAAAGGGGATTCATCCCTATTCTGTGGTCGCTTTCCAATCACAGAATTATTCATGATAGGACTTATAACCATGCCACCATAGCCTGGTGACTGAGCGGAACCCGCCGGAGCCGCTGGTACATTACGAGAAAGATATTGTATGACACTTCTATGTATATGAATTAAAGTTGTGTGTAAAATTTGTAGCTCTGCGAATGTAACAGCCTGATAATTTGGATGTGGAGTAAAGCCCGCCAAAACGGGCCAGGTGGCCCCGTCGACGACAACGGGCCAAGACGGACCACCAAAACAGGGTGAGGTAGGGTGCCATTAAACCATATGGTGTCCTGCCAAGCTGACAATGGAACTTCAAGCAAATGATACGGACGGTAAATTTGCGGTACCGCCCCATGTACATATTCATGAAATAAATTATCGTTCCCATCAACCGCAGGAAACTTAACCCAGGAGTAAAAAACCTCGAAGCGGTAAGCAGCATCTGCCTCTACGACAAAGATAAAGTCCGCTCCCGCAACTGGGACTCCATTTAGGGTCAAATGCGCAGTAACTGCAGCACGGTTATGTGCAGGAATGTTAACTGCTATCAGAGACACTGTAAGCAAAACAGCAGCGCAATACTGGGTTAAGAATAAACAAAACCTTTTAGAATTTAAGCTTGAAAAACCTATAAAATTTCCTATACAGGAGGCTAACTCCCTCACACCACAGACGTCTCTGTAATAGATGTGAGGGTATCGTGGACAAGCACAAGCCCTACTCAGGGGTCTCGTGAATAAGTACCAGACCAAAGGTTGGTGGCGCCATGTTGCAGGGATTCTGCACATACGCAGAACTATGCGCAGGAAAATGGGACCTTGGTGTATAGGGGCTATGCCTTCCTACCGCCTTAGTACCCACGAGCCCAGGACCGACTAGCTATAGTGTCTCACTCGCTCTCCTATCCAAACACGGAGAAGGAAATGATTAGACAACCCAGAACACAACACTCCCTGATCTCTCAGGAATCGTGGTGACAAGACACACCTTTTCGCTCACACTCTCGCTCCTGTCCACAATAAGATCTGACCGAGACACAAATATAGTTTCAAATGTTTATTTTAACTACCGTGCTCTAACATGCAGTATACGTGCCACAACAAGCAGAAAAATGCATAACAGTAATACAGTTAGCATCGCAGCCAGTCCATACATTATGAAAGGGAGATGTCATTTTATAAAGACAATGGAGAAAGGACTATAGTGCCTAACTTCCTTCCCCTTGAATAGAATATGTATTATTATATAATAAAAGATCTCTGGGTTTTGTTAGCAGACCCCAAACCTTAGAGCATAGATGGGATTTCTACATCGAAGGTGGCTATTGCTCTTCTCCCTGGGAAGGTCCCTCTCCAAGTGTGTGTCACCATAAAACCTGTACTCCCGTAATATCAAAGCACAAGTCTCCAGCCTTAGATGCAGTGGTATGTTTTGTCTAGGTGCTAGGGCCTGACCAGAACAGAATAACAAAGGGCATTGTTTATCGACCTTGCTCGCAATGTTCAGACTAAACTCCAGGAACAGGCAGAGAATGAACACAGCAGACAGTTCTCATGTGAAAGACATAAACAGAGTCTTGCAAAAATAAGTTATGTAGTAACGTGCGCAGAAGAAGCATCATGGCTGCATGAGCCATGCTAACTTTGTGATGTCTACAATGTCCCTATCGGCCACGTGACAGGATTCAAGGACAGAGTTCATCCTATATGGTGTCAGGGCTGCAGGTGAATGTGACAAGTGAGCATGCGCCCGGTGCCTGCAGGAAGGTGAACGAAGGCCTTCCTTGGATGTTAACATTTTTAATTTACCTCCTGAGGCAATTCCTTATGTGGAGGTTCTGGGTAATGTTCAGCGCCTACAGGACAGAACTAAAGAAGATGGTCACTCATGGGGAGAGCACCCGCATGGGGGCTCCCTTATCACTAAGTCATTCCATCATCCTGACCCAATGATTCCCCTGGATTGGTCAGACCCGCAAAAGGTGGAAGGAGGACTGTGTGGCGGTCAATTTTAATTGGGGGTGGGTGGCAGTCCCCTGGATTGGTTAGACCCACAAATGGTGGTAGGGAAACTGTATGGAGGTCAATTTTGATCCGGAGTGGGTGGCAGCCCACCTCCTGGCTAACACCTATAGGCATCACCTTCTGCATCTTGTATCAAGCTCTTACCCTCAGGCTTTTTTTGATCCCCCCCCGGGGAATCATTTCTGTGCGGAAAAGGCATAAAATTCTGTGGTTTCCAACATTAACCCTGCCTCCTTAGGATGCTCATTGATCACCCCAGGACTTCATACAATTCATACTTCAAATCATTTTGAACCATTGAGTTCTTTGGTGGACATTAAGTGACTAGTTCTTTGAAAATAACAAGGACCCCCTGTAAGGTAAATATAACAATTCCTAGGACAGGGTAATAGCAATTATGAATAGTAAACTCCTAGGCAATTAAATGAAAATAATGGCACAAAGAAGGCCTATAAAAATATGTCAACAATAAAACCTCACAGTTAATGCAACACAGTGTACCGACTCAAAACTGTTTAGAAAAAATATTTTTCCTTTATTTGAAATATTTTTATACATAAATAAATCTTCTTTTCAATTAATCATAAATTCTTTGACATACATATATATATTACAAACACCAAATATTAAAAGCTACTATCACTAGTCAATTTTTTTTTAAAACACACATCAATGTAATCTTTAGCTGTAGTGTAATGCGACCTAATATGCAATTATATAACAACAATCCACATTTCATAAAAATAAAAATTACATAAAATCAAATTACAATAGTGGCACAAAATTATCTTCGACGCGCGTTTCGGCGCACTTGCGCCTTCTTCAGGAAAGCCACACGATTTCCTGAAAACAATTGAGAGGTACACTGAGTTCATACTTATTGAATTAGCTCTTCTGAGATTAACAAACTATATAATTTAAAAAAACTCCAATGTAGTGAAATATGATAAAGTCAAGAGAGACTAGAATAAACAAAATTACTAAAGATCGCGTGATTAATTTAAAAAGAAAACATATAATAGTAAATTGATAGAAGAAAAACTCTCATTGAGTAATTAATTTACTAATAAAGAACCAAGATACCCAAGTGATTTCTTAATAATAATAAGGAACTAAAGAAAGATAATGTAAATCTGCTTACTTAAAACTGATAGATCGCTGCTTCAAGATATTGCATCGATTTGTACTGAGGTAGTCACTGATTTCTAAAATGGAAATCTAAAATAAATTACCTGAACCACTCTAGATTTTAAAATCTCATGTATTGAGATAAGATACGGCATGTATTTAAGAAGAAAATACCTTCAATTTCGTTTTTAAACGCCGATCATCACTAGCGTATATAATTTATCCAAATGAACACTGTAGCGATAATAAAGTCCAATGTCATCTAAGAAGATATATAAGCTCAATAAAATAGATCACATATATGATTCTTAATACTAAAACACTACCCTAAGCAAATCTGAAATTAGCAGAAATAGGAAAAAATCTAATATTACATACCTGACTGAAATATCAATTATAGTGACCAGGATGATAAATTCAATATTTCTATCTCTGGATGAAGAGAATAAAGTAACGATTCATGTATGTTTTGAATCTTTCATAAAATCTGAAAATCACCATAAAATTAAAGTTAAGTAACAATAAAATATGCCATCTAATTATCGACTCATATTCATCCATAAAACAAAAAAATTTTTTAAAACGAAATATACAATTTTTGGTATGTATGCTATTTACTATAGCCCTATTGGTTTCAGTCTAATGTCCGATATTTTGCTTTGTATCTTAATCCTATATTATATTATTTTTAAACTGAAATATACAAATATTGGTATATGTGCTATTTACAATTGCCCTCTTGGTTTCATTCTGATATCCGATATATTGCTTTGTATCTTAATCTTCCATTCTATATATTTAGCTATCGTTAACCTATCGGTCTATTTTGTCCATATAAATAATGGAAAGAGAAGATAACGACTCCACAACAATGCGGGTGTCGGACTGAGCTACCACTATCAAGTCTATCACCAGACCACGTATCTAGATAAGAGAGCCTTTAACTTTACCAAACTAATGTTCTATCGCATAAGTAATATACTCTCCAAATCTGTGGCGAGCGATGCATTTACTAACCTGATAAAAACAGAGGAAAAAACCACAATGGCGCCTTCGCGTCTTCGTCTTGCTCACCCTCACTTCCTTGATCAACTCCCTATGCGTAATGGTCGGAGTTTTAAATGTTAGTATTCATACGTAAATCTATCACGTGTCTTCACGTAAAAAAACTGAATAGAGCCACTCGTAATGGGACGTACATGGCGCGATCAACGTCCAAATGCGTCTTCAACGTAAAGAATAACTAACGTCAGAGAGAGAACGTGGACTCTTTTTGCATCTGAAAAAAACTTTATTGTTCCTCCAAGTTGTGCTGTGATATTACAACAAGTTGCAACACAATAGCACGCATTTCCCTGATTGGATCCCTATGTGTAATTAATGAAATTTTAAATATTTGTATTTCTACGTGAATCTATCAAGTGACTAGGGCCCAACCAGTCGACGGCTGACTCTGTCTCGGTTGTTTGCCCCTTTTCTCCTAAAACCCCTTTCAAGACTTGTAAGCTTGGCCTAAACCTTTTAAGCTGGAATATTGCATGCCTAAATTCCAAGAAAATGGACCCGTAGAGCCTAAAATTAATTTCCACCTTTGATGTTATTAATCTTCAAGAGACATGGAACCCTAGCAGCTCCTTTGCATTGGATGGCTTTCAGGTGTTTTTTGTCCCTGCAACCCATTTCTGGGCTGGGAGAACCAAAGGAGGTTTGCTGTTGTTGATATCTATTGGGATGATTAGGATCTCGGTGGGACCGCCACCGACAAGCCGTCGGTGGCGGTCCCACTGACATCCAGCAAAGTGGTCTGACTGCTGCATTATGATGCGGTCCGTTGGACCGCATCGGTCGGAGGGGCTGACCGATGCTTCCGACAGGCTCAAGGAACCCGTTAAGCCGTAGGTCATATCGTATTCCTTTCAATAGGGGCGGTATCTGATCAGGCATCAACCTAGAGATTACTTTTTTTTTTTTTTTATAATTTCTTTATTAAAATTTTTTCCACATTTTCTTGCAAGGGTATCAGCACAAATACATATCAATCAAAAAGAAAATCAAAAGAAGATGCAAGGTTTGAAGGAAGGAAATAAATCACATAAACAAACAAATAATTAAAATAACATAAGGGAAAAAAAAAAAAAGTCATCAGTTCGATTACAAAGACTCTAATCTAACCCATTAACAGAAATATATTTCATAGAAAGATTTACTTTGACCAATTTATACCAACATCACATTAAATTTACCCCCTGGTTGGCTTTAATTATTCTTTTCCTTCCATTTTATTAGAGGAGCCCAGATGCGCTGTCCCAGCAGCTTCGACTTTTTCCCTTTCTTTCATAAATTGCTCTCTCCATTGTATATAGAGAAAGTAAACGAGCAAGCCATTGCTGGAAAGTAGGGGGAAAGGATCTAGCCAAGCCGAGGCAATTTTAATCCTCAATACCGCCATAGCAACAAAAAGAAATCGATAAGCGTAACTCATTTTGGGTCGTACTACTTATTCCTAGCAAGATTAATTCAGGGGTTAATTTAATTTTAACCCCAAGTGAGCAATCTAAGTATTCCATAATTGAGTCCAACAGCCCCTGTAGACAAGGGCAGGATGCAAACATATGCACCAGATCAGCATCCACCCCCCACACCTAGGACATATAATCCCTGATAACCCGCCCCACTGTGCTATTCTAGCCGGTGTATAGTATAGAGAAAAAATAGTTCTAAAATGTTGTGCCTGAAGCCCAGCTGAACATAAAACCAGCTGACCCAACTCTAATGATCTCGAAAGTGCTCCGGGAGCAGCCCCCACACGCTCAGCCCATTTAACCTCGTGTTTAGTTAAATCATCTTGTTTTAAACTTATCAATTCTGCATATATCAACTTGATAACCCCCTTATTCCTGCCTTGCATAATATCAATAATTACATTACTATCAAACTCACTATCCCCCCCAGTTTTTTTACTAAAAAAGCTGCGCAATTGAAAATACTTGAAGAAATTACCTTTCTCCAACCCAAACTCCATCTGTATATCGTTGAATTGGCGAAACCCTTCTATCCCAATTAGGTCCCCAGCCTTCCGAACACCCTTAGCATCCCATCCTGCCATAGTCTCATCGGAGAAAATTCCAGGGAATGTGGGGTTTTTGTATAACACTGTATAGTGGTTGAGTCTCCCCAAACCAATCTTCTTTTTAACGCACTCCAGATCTTAAAAACAGCCATCAACGTCTTAAATTTGGTTCTTTTGTAATAACTGGGCTCTGAGAATTTAAAAAACATCTCTCAGCGTTTTCGCCCAGTAGCAATTTATAGACATCCGGGAGCTCATTTTCCCCTTCAGTGTCCACAGGACATACCCCTACCAATATCCCCGTATATGCAAGACAGCAGCCCAGTAGTAACTTCTAAAATCAGGGACCGAAAACCCCCCCTTTTCCCGTGATAAAGACATAAACCGGAGTGCCCGCCTAGTTTTGCCATGTGCCCAAATAAATCGATTAACTAAACCTTCTAGAATAATAAACCAAGATTTTTGAAATTCCAGTGGGATTGCCCTAAATAGATATAACATTTTTGGTAAAAAAATCATCTTAATGATGTTACAACGTCCCATGAGAGAGAGATGGAGATTATTCAATCTATCTAAATCCAACCTCGCCTTCCTAATTACTGGTTCCATATTTTTAGCCACTAGCGTTCCTAGGTCTGACGTAACCCGTATACCAAGGTATAGCGCCGAATCTGTGGCACGGGGATCTACAAAATTAACCAACCGATTCTTTATTACTTGGGTCTTAGATCTATTAAGTGCATACCCAGTAAATATACCAAACTCTAATGCTAGTGACTCAACCGCTTTCAATGCCGAGTGTGGCTCTGCAGTGACTATGGCCACATCATCGGCATAGGCGAGGACTTTAGTTTCGATCCCCTGACTAACAACTGGACAGATTCCTTTATTAACCATAAATAATCGTATTAGGGGGTCCATATAAATAGCAAATAACAGAGGGGATGATGGACAGCCCTGCCGCGTCCCCCTCTGTATATTAAAAGAGGAAGTATAATTGCCATTAACCTTTATTCGAGCTGAGGGGGCCCTATATAACACTTGAACAGATTTAATAAACCCCTCCCCCAGCCCAAACCATCTCATAGCCTCCCAGAGAAAAACCCAGGAGACCCTATCAAATGCCTTTTCAGCATCTAATAACAATACGGCCATAGGGTCTCCTGAGATCTCCATTGCGTCAAAAAGCGTAATCACCCGCCGTATGTGTTGCGTTGTTCCACGACCCATAATAAACCCGTGCTGACAGGGGTGAATAGTTTTTTTAAAAATGCCATTTAATCGCGTGGCCAAAATTTTGGAAAATATTTTAACATCACTATTCAGTAGTGTGATTGGCCGATATGAACCCGGCTCCTGGCTGGTTTGCCTTTTTTCAAAAACACAACAACATCTGCCCCTGCCCACGATTCAGGAGCCGGCCCCCCCTTTTGTGCAAGTAACATGACCTCTATTAAATCCGATCCAATAACATCTTTAAAAATCTTATAAAACTCCAGCGGAATCTGATCAGGGCCGACGGCTTTTCCAGAAGGCAAATCTTGCAGGGCACCCATTATTTCATCTTGAGAGAATCCGCTCTCCAGTTCCTCCCTGTCTATGGGATCTACCTTCTGAATAGGTACTTTATCTAAGTATTCAGAAATATCCTCAGATGCCACCGCTAAACCACAAGAGTATAGCTGGTGATAAAAAGCCTGAAAGTCTCCCGAATACCCGCTGCATCAGTAACAATCCTCCTCCCGGCATCATAGATTTCAGAGATCTGACCAGCAGACACTTTTTGCCTAGTTCTTACGGCCAAGGTGTGTCCCACCCGCTCATTAAATTCATAACAGTGCTCTTTTTTAGACATGTAGATCTCAGCTGCTCTTTTAGCAATGTGGTCCCCTGCCGCAGCCTTTTTATAGCCAACTGTAATAATATTTCATCTAGCACTTCCCCCTATTGATAGCCGTTACTAAGGCTTCCTCAAGCTTACTTAGATCCTGCCTTACTTCCAATTCCCTTAATCGCTCCTTTTTTTGCCGACGCAAGCTATAGCTCATTGTCTCCCTCTCACCCCCGCCTTAAAAGCATCCCAGACAATTCCAACCCTAGTGCTCCCCGGTTAAAATCCCAAAATTCCTTAATCCAGCCCTTCATATATGTAATATAATCAGGGTCATATAATAACCTCCGTTCGAAGGTCCATCCAACATTCTTTTTTTCCATCATCGTGAAGTTGACAGTCAAAACTAATGGGTTGTGATCTGAAATAATACGAGGGTACCTCTCGATCCCAAAATTAGTGATCCATTGCCTGGGCACAAAAAAATAATCCAGACGGGAAACAACCTTATGTGGGGAAGAAAAAAGGTACTACCTGCTTCAAAAGGTTTTAGGTACGCCCATGCATCTACTAAACCATTGTTATAAACTAAATTAGATAGGGCAACACCCACCTTCCTTTTTCTCCCTAGGTACTTACTACCTGGGTCGCCCCATCGTACCCCCAGGCCATTAATGTTAAAATCCCCACTAATAATTATAGGAGCAGGCCAGATTGCCAAGCCAGAATCTAAATTTTCTAACAACTCTGGATCATCACATGTTGAGCCGTATACCGAACAAAGTGTGAATTTAAAATTATTCAACAGACATTCAATCAGCACCCACCGACCCCATTGATCAGCTGATTTTCTAAGTACCTTCACATCATTCCTCCGGGTGAGGATTGCCACCCCCCGGGTTCGCGAGCCCTGTGTAGTATATACCAATAATTTAAAGCCAAGTTGTTCCAATATACGCGCTCTGCAGCCTCTATATGTGTCTCTTGAACACACAAGAAATCCGCACATACGGATTTCAGCCAAATTGCTGCCTTATTCCTTTTGGCCTGGTCATTAAGCCCACAAATATTTACTGTCACAATCCGCAAACTCATGTTTTAAGATTCCTGAATTCCCTGCAATTAACCCTACCTAAAATAAATTTCTCACATTTCATATTTTCATGCAAACTTGTCAATCGATTCATGTTAGATAACCAGCTAGAGCCAACTTGGATACAACTATACTTTTCCTCCCCAAACCTTGCACCTTGAAGTATCTCCTGCTGTGCTGAACGCTTGCCTAACCACACCCCGAGCACCCCCCCACAGCCACCCGCCACCCCCACCCCCCCTTACCTCCCATACAGGCAATTAGGTCAGGCATGACCTAGGTATGACCGCTGAGACTCCCTCTCCGACAGCACCCACCCCTCCCCCCAAAGAAACCCCAAAAAAACCATACCGTGCCTAACCCCAGATAAACAGATCCTTAAGTTATTCCAAATATAGTCCCAAGCCCTTTCTACCCAAGTTAAAAAAGGAAGAGAAAAAGGAAGAAAAAAAAAGGGAAAAAACCCCAAAGATATGCCACCACAATGACCATATCAATATCCATAGCCTCCTGTTGCAACAATAACAAATGGGACTTCAATGAACTGGCCTTATCCCAGTTTACCAGTTTACAGTAAGTATCAGTCCTTCCCTATGGCACCCCTTTCTGTTGCCTTATCCGCCAGCTTCCCCCCTTGTGCTTCAGTCACTTCCGTAAGAAAGTTTTGAGCCTTTATCTCCGAAAAAAACATCCTAACCCGCCCTCTGTGGATAACTTTAAGCCGTGCAGGGAAAAGCAAAAAGGCTTCACAGCCCGCAACCTGGAAAGGGGTGATAATCTGGCGTAGCCTCCATCTCCGCTCGACCGTCGTGTGGCAAAAATCCGGGCGAGCGAAGAAGGAATGTCCCTCAAAGGTTCTTTTTGAATCGGGTGTGGCTCGATCTATAATTGCCTGCCTTAACAGGAAATTACCAACAAAAATCAGGATAGCCCTAGGTCGCTCCCCTTGATTTTTTGACTGCATTCTTTTAAACATTGGAAAGCGATGAGCTCGTTGAACTTCTAGCTCCCAGTTCCATTGAGATAGATCTGGAAAAGCTCCTTTCAGAAGCTTCACTGTAAAAGCCAGGATGTCCTCACCCTCCACTTTTTCCTCCAAGCCAAGGAGGCGGACGTTATTGCGACGCTGGCGGTTCTCGAAATCTTCAAGTTTCCAGTCTATGTCTCGTGATTGTTTCTCCTGTGCAGCTTTAAAAACCTGCAATTTCTCAACCTCTTCCTCAACCGCAGCTGTTCGGTCTTCTACATGGGTTATTCGATCAGCCATATCAGAGCATAGTTTATTTGTTTTTCTAATCGCCCCCTGAAGCTTCATGGTGGCAAGTTGTGACCTCTTACTCTCTTGCCTAGCCTCCCCCTGCATTTGTTTCAGCGTCGAATAAAGTAACTCCATTGTTGGTATAGGAGGAATACTATCTAGATTATTAGCTCCGCTTGTACCCACTGCTTCGGGGGTATTACTCGAGCAGGCAGTCAGTGTAGAAGCAGAGTAATCCCATTCCAGACGCCTACTGGCTGAGTCCGCAGATCTATCTTTTGTCCTAGCTCGTCGTCTAGAGATCGCAGAATGGTTATGATGCCTCTTCTGTGTGGCTGGGGATTCTTCTCCTGAAGCACTATCTTGCGATGTTTCCTGCTCACTAATCTGAGATGTATCCGAATCATCATTTAATGAAAAAAACTTATCTCCTTCGGGGGAGAGCACAGGAGCACTTGCCCAAGTCGAAAAAGTTCCTTGATCCCCCTGCTCACAAGGGATACTACTCAGGTTACCGGCATAACTCTCAGCAGTTCCCATATCCAGATGAGCTTGTGTGGTTATTATCATATGGCCTGGTAGTAACTGAGGATCCATTGCTGTTACACCATTGTTTGCATTCACCAACACTGTTTCTGGGCTGTCACCCAAGCCACCAGGATCGACAGTTCCCTCCTCACCCTCAACCAAACTGCTAATGTGACTGGGTGCCATGCCAGACACCGACACATAGCTCCCCCATCCATCTCCAAAACATCAAGTTGGCCATTAGGTTCTTTTCCCTCCGATTGCCTTATACTACTCATATCCAGATCCACCACAGTATTTTCCCCGTTCTGAGGCAGAAATTCGGAGCGGAAACTACATATCCCAGAATGCATCGGGTCGGCAGTAGGGAAACCCATCTCCTGAATGCGGCTGTTTACATCCATCGTCTGAAGGGAAACTTCATTTCCAGGACACAGTGTTAGAACTGAAAGGTCAGCAGATATGCCCGTGGTATTCGCTGAAGATCCCACTGAGGTAACGCTTAACCCCCCGAATGCTTCTAATACCGAAGGTTGACGCATTGAGCTTTCCCCAGGAGTAGCCAAGCGCAGTCTCGTCCCACCAGCCACACCAATTTCGAGCACTCTGGACTCCTCACCTTTCTTTTTCAAACCTCCACGCCGTATCTGGCCGAGATTGCCCCCAGAGTCGGGCGCCCCTGGTTGCTCTCTCCTCTCTCCCCTTTCCTTGGCGGCGTCTTTCAATTTCACTTTGATATCCTTAATGCCTCTGGCTTCACTCGCGGCATCTTTCTGACCTTTAAGCACCTTAGTTGTCTTCGGGGCCATATTTCGACACCACCACTGCTTGAAAGGTACAGTGAGCTTGCATAGAATCAGCAAAAACCAAGAAAGCCGCACACCGCTGAAAAAGCCACCCAAAAAACAATGAGGGCTATCCTGATGTTTCAAGCAATATCCATGTGCAGGTTGGGAGACCGAACCACCCGAGTTTCCCTCGGAGCCAGCAAACGGAATCAGCGAGGTCTGGGCAGGGCTAGCAGAAAACCCGGTCAGGCATATCGTTTCCATTCAGCCATCCATTCCCACAGGGTCTCGGAGAGGGAGATGAAGGTCAGTGCTGCCTTCCGTGAACTCAGTCAGCGGCCATCTTGCCTCCCTGCAACCTAGAGATTACAGTGTCCCTTTCCGACAGACTTTCCATGGCGGTCCAACCGTCATAGAAAGGCTGTCAGAAAGGGACTTTGGGGGCCCTTATCAGGCCCCCTGTCCCCCATGGGCCAACGCTATGTGGTGCCCCCCAAACATCCATGCCCCATGTGCCAGACACCATGTGGTGCCTGCCACACGGGGCATGGATGTTTAAAAACATCCCCTTTTCCACTGCAGATAGTGCTGGGGCTCTTTTCCCTGCCGCACCACAAGCTACAATGGAAAAAGGGATGTTTTCGACCACCTACATGGCAGTTGCATCTTAATTTGGCAGGTGTAACCGCAGACTACATGTTGGTCGGTTTCCAACCTGCTGCGATGGCGGTCGGTCACTCGTCTGACCGCCATTGTAATTAGGCCCTATATCTATTTCATGCAAGTCCCAGCACCTACAGATTGAGTCATGAGACCTGCAGGCGGTGGTCTAACAGCTACTAGGTAGGCATGCACTACTAGTAATTTACTTTTATAACACTATTTTTGGCTCGGCTTCCTCAGAGCACCTGGTCTTTAGGTTTTTAGGCACCCAACAAGTGAAAAGCTTGTTTCATTGTAGGACCATTTTAATGGGGGGGAGGGTTAATTTGCATCCATGTTTGGAACACTGTTAAATTTTTGAATCACAATGTTCACCCAAACAGGACAATAGGTTCTACTTTCGAGTTTGGGGGACCTTTTAAATTTGTGTGTTTCTGAATTAAATTTGTTTTGTGCATTCAAAATGTACAAATTGCAAAGATTAAGATACCTCCCTCCAACCTTCATGGGTAAGGGCTGTCAGACAGTGATCAATTATATTTTGGTATCAGGTAATCTGTTCAGTGATATTGAGTGATTTTAGTGATTACAACTCTATTTCTTTGAGGCTGCGGTGGACTGTCCTGCAGGAAAAGACATATCATAAGTCCAATGCATAAAATCAAGCAATCAAAGGAGAAGATTAAAATGGTCAAAAATAGTGCCTGTTGCTTTTCAAAAACACATAAGGGAAATCTGTTCACTGGAACTAGAACAATTCTGGAGGGGCTCGCCTAACCCCTCGGAGATCTTAGGGACCTTTTCTGCAGTTGCAAAAGCGGTCTACTCTATGATCACGATTCCCGTTCACGTGGGTCCCCCTAAGACACAAAGGTGGTTTGATAAAAATTGCTTCATGGTGCACAGATCACTTTAACAATGACTGAATAACAATCCCAGGGATAAATAATTGATTGCTAACTAAAGAAAGGCTTAGAAAGCCCAGATCCTTAGAAAGAAGAAAGAGATTAAGGATGAAGCTTGGTAGGATTTACTCTCAGCCTCTTCACAAAAGAACAGTGCCAAATTTTGGGGAGTAATTAACTGCCCCTTTTTTAGTATTAAATCTTTTTATTGGAAAGTTTCAGCACCTTTGACAAAAGTACATGCAGATGTGGCCATCAAATCTGGTAGTAGTGCTAAGTTCAGGATTCAAAAGGACAGACTAATCCTATCAGCAATTGAACAGGCACATGTCACTGCAAAAGAGCATTGTGTATGCTACAAAGAATTACATAAAACAGAATTCCAAGAAAACCCCTGAACTCCCCCTACCCCTCCCACCCCCACCCGTGTTCCAAGTCCACCACCTATACTGTCTAGGCCGCCCAAGCATTCTAGCCTTGAGATATCTGCCCCGTATCAGAGAGACGCAGTAAACGGAGGTATCGAGGGCAAGTGACTTCCCGGAATTCAGAGGCCAACAAGGACAGGAAGGGCTGCCACAACTCGATATATTTAGATCCCTCCCCTGCCATGGTCAACGTAAGCTTTTCCATACCAAGTACCTGCCACAGACGGTGGAGCCAGCCATTGAAGGTCGGGACTTGGGCTGTCCGCCAGTGTGTAAGTATATTTTGCATAGCTGAGCCCAGTGCTATTGCTATCAGGCGGCCTCTGCGAGAATGTAGTGGGTAGGTCAGGGGGTTTGGGAGGCCCAGGAGGACGTATGAGGGGAACCGTGGAATCTCTGTGTCAAAATGCACATCTACTTCGTCTATTATCTGTTTCCAATAGGCTTGAAGGTGAACGCAGTCCCAAAGGAGATGTACCAAGGTGCCCACCTGTCCACAGCCCCTCCAACACGTTGTGTCTCTAGTGTGGTCCATGGCATGGATATGTTCAGGAGTATAGTACCAGTAGGTTACAATCTTAGTGAGAGTGTCCGTGAGTCCCGTGTGATATGCGGAGTGTCGCGCTCTATAGTATATGCCCTCCCATTCCTTATGACTGAGTGACCTGCCCAGTTCCCTCTCCCAACGCGCCCTCCCAGAGCTGTAGGTGTGAGCGAATCTGACCTGTAGCATCTTGTATAAATCGGATATCAGCTTTTTGTCCGTCTTGCGTGTAATAAGCCAGTGTTCATATGGAAGGAGGTGTCTGTCTGCCACAGGCCGGACCTGATCACTTAGCGCCCAATGTCGTACTTGTAAATATCGTAGCCTCTCCGACTCTGGCATGCCATATTCTTGCTTAAATTGGAAGAAAGGGATAACTCCTTCAGCTGCATACATGTGATAGAGGTATCAACACCCAGAAGGTCGCCACCTCGCGAAAGACATCGTGTCCATACCCGGAGTGAATTCTGGGTTGTCCATCAGTGGAGTAACTGGGGACGGGAAGGTGGTAAATTCGTGTTTAATATTGGTTTGATCCCATATCTCCATGGGGACCCTTGTGATATGTGAGGCGTATAAGTTAGGGGGTCTATGCTGTTTGCGAAGAAACGGGATTTCCTGCAAAGGTCTGCCGGCCACTGCCTGGTCCTGGAATAACCAGTGTTTCTCTGACTCCCATCGGCTCCACTCCACCAAGAGACGCAATTGAGCAGCTTGGAAGTAGAGCAGTAAATCTGGGAGTCCGAGTCCTCCCCACTCCGGGGGAAGCGTCGCCAGTCTCTGTTTCAGACGTGGTTTCCGACCGTTCCATATGAACTGAGCCAGTTCTGATTGTGTTTGCCGAATCCAGCCAGCAGGAGGTCTAAGAGGAATAGTACGAAATAGATATAGAATCTGTGGCAGGATTGTCATCTTGACTGCGGCGATTTTGCCTAAACACGACAAAGGGTAATGTTTCCAGTGCCCCAGTTCCCGCCGGATCTTTTGCCGCAGTATGGTATAGTTAGTGATAGCCGTTTCCGTGAGGGAAGGCGCTAGCTGGATCCCTAAATACGGAATCCCGTTCGCCGCCCACTGAATAGGGAGCAAACTCTGCAAATGTTCCCGGGTGGATTTCTCCAGAGACAAGTCCAGGGCCACTGACTTGTCCATATTCACTTTGAACCCGGCAGATTGTGCAGAAAAATCTAGGTCTTCTAGGCATGCAGGCAGCGCCTCTCGTGGGTTAGACAACGAAATCAAGACATCATCTGCGTAAAGGCTAATCGTATGGACATCACCGCCGAATTTTATCCCTGTAATCAATGGATTGAGTCTCAACCTCTGCGCCAATGGCTCCATATATAGAGCGAAAAGGAGGGAGCGATAAAGGGCACCCTGCCTGGTGCCTCTCTCAATGGTGAACCGGGGAGATGTAAATCCATTGACGCGAACCATGGCCCTCGGAAATTTGTAGCAGTTCAACACGTATGTGCGAAATTTCATGCCCATCCCCATTCTTTCCAGGACCAGTTCCAGATAGGGCCAGTGGACCCTATCGAACGCCTTTTCGGCGTCTATAGCCAGCATCATATATTCTCCCTGTGTGCGTGTGGCTTTTTCAATAAGATGCAGCGCGCGTTTAGTGTTATCCGAAGTTTGGCGTTCCGGGATGAAGCCGGCCTGATCCGGGTCAACTAGCCCAGTCATATGGGGTGCGAGGCGGGAAGCCAAAATCCCAAGTATATAATTTAAGATCCACATTAAGAAGGGAGATAGGGCGGTATGCCCCACACTGAGATTTGTCTTTCCCTGGTTTGGGAATTACTGCGATAGAGGCCTCCAGAAGATCCCCTGGAATCGCACCGGGCTCCGAGAAGGAATTAAAAAGGCGGGTGAGGAGAGGAACGAGTTGTGCACAGAATGTCTTGTAAAAGACCGCGGGAAAGCCATCTGGCCCAGGCGTTTTCGCTAGCTTAAGACACGAGATGGCGGAAATAACTTCTTCCGGTCGAATGCCTCTGTCGAGACCTTCGGCCTGGTCTTTAGTTAGCGCCGGCAGCCGGACTGAGTCAAGGAAAGCCTCCCCAGTTGAGTGCTCTAGTGGAGAACTAGCATACAGATCAGCATAAAAAGCACGAAATGCGTCAGCAATATCTGCGTCTTCCATGACTCGTCTACCGTCCTTTCGGAGAATCTCTTGTATTTTGTGCTGCTGTCTAGTCTCGCGCAACTTATGGGCTAGCAGGCGCCCGCATCTATCCCCCCCGGTATAATAAGCATGTCTTATCCGCAAGGCTGCGAATTCTGCCCTGTCCTGATCAATGGGCGCGAGTTGTTGGCGTACCGCCTTAAGTTGTCTCCACACTCGAGGGGCTCCTGTTCGCTGGTGCATCTGCTCTAATTCCCTAATCTGTTGGGTGAGTTCTTCCCGCTTGCGCCTGCGCTCAATATTGTCTGCGACTGAGATAGCAATTAACTCTCCCCTTACAACTGCCTTCAGTGCTGCCCACTGCGTAGCGAGAGTGGTGTCAGTGTTACTGTTGTGAGAGATGTAGTCAGTGATGACCTGTTGTATCCGTGTGACCACGTCTTCGCGATGTAGTAATGTCTCTCTAAGGCGCCACATCCTACTAGGATGATGAAGTGGTGGAAGTGAAAAAACCACGGTCACTGGGGCATGGTCGGAGAGAGAGGCGACTCCTATTTCCACCTCCGTCGTCAGGGCGTGTACGGGTGCAGACGCCAGTAGGTAATCTAACCGTGCATATGTTTTGTGTGCATTGGAATAGAAAGAGTATTCGCTTTCCTGGGGATGGAAGCTACGCCATAAGTCACTAAATCCCAAGTCTTGTAGACGGGTCAGTCCCTCAGTGGAGAGAGTGCCTGTTTGGTGCGTGCGTTGACATGATCTGTCTAAGGTGTTATCAAGGACCAGGTTCAGATCTCCCCCCAAAAGTATGTGGCGGTCTGGTGTGGCAGAGGTCTCCGTAAGAGCCGAGTGGAAGAATCGTTCTTGGCCATCATTGGGGGCATACACTGAACCAATAGTGAACCTCAAGTCGCCTATGGCAAATCTAACGGTCAGCAGCCTACCTTTTATCTCCACTTCTTTGTGTAAAACCTTACCCCATAACCGCTGAGCCACCAGAATAGCAACCCCGCCGTTTTGGTATTGCCTGAAGAAAAAAACTGAAGTGGGAACTTCCGGGACCGGAGTCGATGACAATCTTTCGACAAAAGATGTGTCTCCTGTAGGAGACAGATATCCGCTTGGGATTGTTCTAAATACAAGAGGATCGCTTTGCGCTTCACTGGGTTGTTAAGACCCCTCACATTCAAGGTGAGTACTTTAAGCGTGGTGGTCGGCATTTATTCAGGCAAGTATGTTCAAAGCAATAGTGGAGCGTTGCATCTGAAACTAGCAAGGCACAAGGACATGGTAATTCTAGAGAACCCATAGAGCACGGGCCTACACTAGTCCTAAAAGTAAGGTGGACAAGGAACACTGCAACCCACCCCCCAACAACCCCCCCCCAAGAAACCCACAAGATGAAAAAAAAGGAACCAAGATGTATTGTCCACCATCCGTAGATGATCGGAAAAATAGTGAATTGGGGCAGGTCAAGGTCTGAAAAAACCCCCTCCCGCCCACGGCCCAGGGAAAAACAAAGAGACAATAGGCCTTATGCTTTCGTGAGTTCAGCCCGGATGAGATGTGGACAGTTCCGCTGACACTGCTTCCAATGCAGCTTGCTGCCCCTTCATGATTTCTGCTGCAGGGGGCTTCCGAGCACGTCGCCGCCGTCCCTGCTGGTGCCACCGGGGTTTGGAGTCGTCCATTTCCGTTGAGGGGCTCACCGTGCCATTCTCTTCGGCAGGAGGATCTATGCCCAACAGTCGACAGGCCTCGGTCAGGGATCGGAGTTGATAAAGTTTGTTGTCCATTCGGAATACTAGTCGAAACGGATAGCCCCAACTGTAGGTGATGTTGCGTTTCTGTAGGTGAGCAGTGATGGGTTTAAAGGTTCTGCGCTTCTGCAGGGTGAGAGCCGACAAATCTTGGTATAGGACCGGTGATTGATCCCGAAATGTCAGTGAATGCAGCTGATGGGCTTTTTGGAGGATTTCTTCCTTGGTGCGATAATCTTGTACGCAGACCAGGATGTCCGGCGGCGGGTCGGAGGAGGCACGCGGTGGGCCCACCCTGTGAGCTCACCCTGTGTGCTCTATCTAGATGGAGATCCGTCTCCAATGGCCTCCCTAAAGTGTGATTGAATAGCTCCTTTGTATATGTACAAAGGTCCTTCGTATCCTCCTGTAGTTTCACTCCACGAATCCGTATATTATGCCGTCGAGAACGGTTTTCCAGATCCTCCAGATGAGTCTGGAGATCAACTTGCTGGTCGTGAATCCGGATGATTTCCTGTTGTAGTGCTGCTATTTCGGTGTCTTTGCTGTCGCTTTTGTCCTCGAGTTCTGCAACCCGTTCCCCTATACCATCCACGTCTCTACGGACTTCCTTTATTTCTTCTGTGAATTCCTTTTTGAGAGTATGGATATCCTCCCTCAACGAGACAAACATTGATTCCAAGAAGGCTTTGGTGATTGGTTCTGTTCCGTCCTCCCACTCAGAGACGGGCTGGGCAGCGCCCGAAGCCATGCTGGCCGATAGCTGAGTCGCTTGGGCCTTGGCGAACAAGTCTTTCAATGACTTATCTTTACGGCCTCTGGACGTGGACGTGTCGCACTCTAGACGCCACAGGATCCGCGAGCTGAACACGCACTTCCGGACAGCTAGACCTCTGCCTCAATACACGTCAGAGCTACAGCGTCCGTCTGTTTCATTCCATTCTGCGTTAGTGGAGAAGGGGGGGCCAGCGGTCTGTGGACCCGTAGGATCTAGAGGTTGTTTTGGTCTTTCGGGAGGAGGTCCCACATAGATTCCACTTGCATGTCTTTGTTCGTAGTCTGGGCCACTCCCGTTCGTGCTGATTAATTCCTAGCACCACCGGTGGCTCAGAGCTCTCCTCAACAGACTCTAGGAGCTCCGACCACGCTTCCTGAGCCAATTCTTCGGCCCTACCACCAACTCCCACATCTCCGGAGCAGGACTTGCTATCTCATCCCCCTGTGGCCCACAGGTGACAGTCAATGAGCACCTCACTCTCCGCCTACTGGTGTCCTTCCAGGGTCCCTGCCTCCCACACCGGCCGTATACCCTCCTCAAGGGCACTTCGCTGCCCCTTCAGGTTTCCCCGGGGTCTTCGTAGCAGTCTCACCGATCTGGGACTAGGTCGCCGCTTGTAACATGCTTCCCCACTCTCCGCTGTAATCCGACCAATGGTGCCCTCTTTATTCTCTGCCCCACAGCTTGTGTAGATCGCGCTCCTGCACCTCCAGGATCATTCGAGATCCCGCCGCCTCCGGAGCAGTTTAGTAGTCGGATCGCGGCGTGGGCACTTACCGCACTTCCCTCTGCCCTTCTGTTCCGGTGGGCCCACTCGCAGCGCCCCGCGCACCACACAGCACCTGGTCCGCAGCAAGCGCGGCAGCTGCAGACAGCTGTACCTTCAAGAGGGGACGGCCAAGTCTCTGTCGGGCCCTCCGTGTCAGCCGCATGTGATCAGGGACCGCATCGGCATCAGAGCAAAATGGCGGATCTGTTCGCTTGCTCGCTCTCCAGCTCCCGGTAATGAGACCAGACAGGCCTCCCTTAGTGTCCTCGTCTCAGCTGCCTTATAGACCACAGATCACCGCCACTGCTCCCAACATAGGCCCACCCCAGAGCAGTAGCACTACCGGACCCACACCAGCGCTCAGCGGCCGGGAGGTGCCCACGACACCGCAAGGTACTCTACTGCAGGTGGGTGAGCCCAGTATCCTCCAAGGTGCTGTCCTAAGATGGCGGGCGGGTATCTCTCTTCGTGGGGTTCTCTCGGCGTCTCCGTGGGCACAATTCTGCCACTGCTCCGTACCTGGCCTCACCCGCTACCCTCACTGCTCGATCGAGCCCCTCCTGGGCCACTCGCCAGCTCCACAGCCGCACTCCTCCTGGGCCCACCAGACCGGACCGTCTAACAGCCTCCCGCCTTCAATGAGCAGGCCTCCATGCGCTCGATCCTGCGCCCGGCTCTTCGCGATGAACCCACTGGCGGCTCACCTCCGATCGCTGCCCCTCCGTCCAGGACTGCGCTGTCTTCCACGTCCTCACTGGCTCCCTCTGAGGTCTCGCCGCCTGCCGGGCCCGTCACCTCCAGGCCCTCATTTCCCACTAGGCCCGGTTGGGGGAGGGGGCTCACGGCCAGATGCGGGCCGCGTCGAGGCATTCTACGCTCTCTCCTGCTGTTCTCGGGACAGCGGCCCCCCACGCAGACACCCTGTTCCGCTCGCCCCGCAGTTCCCTGGCGGGAGAGTGCCAAAGTCCACAGAGGGCCCTGCGGCCGCCGCCGCGCTAGCTCAGGGGCTTGAACGCCGGGCACCCAAGATGGCGGTTGGGCCTCTCACCTCAATGCTCCCCTGTCGCACGCTGCTGCACTGTTCTGCCGTTTGCCAGCCTCCTGATGGTGCACCAACGTCTCTTCCGCCAGCCACCGCTACCTCCAGGCGGGGGATCGAGACTCCGCGGCCACAGACCCCGTCTGTCCCGCCTGCCGATCCGAAGCGGAACTGCACGGCTTCGTCGGCTCAGAGCGCTGGTCGCTCAGCTCCGGCTCTATGCCTCCACAGGCGCTGCCTCGGCTCCAAGTTGTCCCCCAGCTGTTCCGGGACCTCTCTTGCCCTTTAGGGTGGGCCGATAGTAGCTAAAACGGCCCCAGGGCCAGTGCTATGTTGGGCCGTCGGCGGGAGCTCGGGAGCAGTACGTCTGCTCACACCGCCATCTTGGCCACGCCCTCCCCCTTTTTTAATAATGGAGATCAGGGTCTAATTTCTACCCACATTCTACCACATTTATGGGTAAAACATTTTGAAGCAATCTATAATGTAGATCCTGAGGCCATGCATGCAGATATTACAGTCCTAAGTGGTGTTTCTGCCTTGATCGTGAGCCAGGAAGAGGTAAAAAATGCCATCATGGCCTTTTCTAGTAATAAAGCCCCAGGCCCAGCCGACCTCTTCTCAACTGACCCTGTATATTGGACCCTGATCTTGGCTCACTGTATCAATGCAGCAGTGGTGGAAGGCCCACCCAAGTCCTGGCCTTCCTCAACTATTGTGCCTATCTTTAAAAAGGGCGATAAGGCTGCTCCCTATTGCTACCACCCCATCTCCCTAATAGACTCAAGGGCCCATTTATCATTCTTTCACGGAGTGCAACACAGCAAGCAACCCCAGGCTGTGTGAAAGGGAAAGGGCAGGAATGCGCCGTATTTACCATTACATGATGCATTCCTGTCCTTCCCTAGTGCTGGCTCTCTTTTGGCTGCCTAGCGCCAATGCAGGCACCCTTGCGTCATGTTGCAAGGGTGCCTGCGTTGTAGGCAAGATTGTTTTTGTGCAGGAAGGGACACCTTCCTGCACAAAAGCAATCCTGAGAGGCATTTTCCTCTTTCTGTATGCAGCACACATAGAAAGTGGGACAAACGGGGAGAAATAAAGAGATGTCTCCTTGTTGCGCGTCACCTAGGACGGCGTAGCATTTTGACGCATTCCCAGGTCTACCACTAATGGTAAATGTGGGAATGCACCAAAATCCATGGGTGGATGCGTGGGAACACTCATGCTCCACCCATGGAACGCCTCCTTTCTAAAGAGTAACATAAGGCAGCGATTTGCGCTGCCTTGCGTTACTCTCGATTTATCAAGCCATGCAGGGCCACATAAGGTGGCATTGCATGGCTTGATAAATCTCACTTAGGGTTTGCATAGCCCTTGCGTGGTGCAAGGGCGAAGCAAAACCTTGATAAATATGGGCCTCAGTTGTGAAGGCTGTGGGGAGAGTGATTCTCAATAGACTCTCAATCTGGGCAGAGGGAAATGGAAGCCTCTCTGACCTGCAGTTTGGCTTCAGACCCTTTCTTTAGGGAATACAGTCAAAATATAGAGTAAAAAAATATCGAGATGCAGAAATAGCGAGTTTTTAATATCGTGATCCACAAATATCGTGATGCAGGACTATCGTTGACTAGAATAACGATTTTTTTAAGGTATCGATGTCAAAAATATCTATGTTGTTAATATCGTTTACAAAATTATCTAGGGGCCCGATTACGATGTGGGGCTGAAAGCCTCTGACCAGCTGTCGTAGGCTTTCCGCCTGACATAGTTGGTTTCACTCCAACCGCCATATTATGATGACGACGGTCGGAGTGAAACTTGTGGGGATATTCTGCTGCCTTCCGACGGGCACCTTGAGCGTCGGAAACACAAATAATCCCATAATGATGGCGGAGCCAGCCTTGGCTCCGCCGTCGGCATTATGATGTCAGTTTCTGACATCCTTTCCATGTCGGCCTTTCCGACATGGAAAGGCTGTTGGAAAGTGACTTTGGAGGCCGCAAGCAGGTCCCCCTTTCCCCCCTGGCCCTCTGCAATGGGCTCTGGGGGGCACCTAAACATCCCTGCACCCTTTCAATGGCCTTTTCCACCCACCGCATAAGCTGCCATTGGAAAATTGATGTTTCCAACCGCCCATAGGGTGGTCGCATCCAAATTGTATGGTCGAAACTGCCGACCTATGGTCACATGATGTGGAGTGCCCCTGCCAAGACTTGAACCCGGTTCTCCAGCTTTGAGGTCGACACCGACTGGAGTGGGAATAGTAAATTTTACCCATCCTGAGTTTAATGCTTTCTCTACTGTTGTATACACTGTAGTGGGAATAGTATATTTATTCTTTATAGAGTTTACTTTTTATTAAATATTGCTTAAATATATATTATTATGTGTTTGTGTATTTAATTTGATATTTTATATATATATATATAAATGTATGTAATTTTAAAGATTTTTTTGTAAAACATATTTTTATATATTGGCAATATTTTATGTAAAATTAAAGTGGAAATATTTTTATTTTGTGTGTGTGTATATATATATAGTCCGTTCCTTTTCTGATTCCGGTGGCAGGGAATCGTGGAGAAATGGCAATGTGGATATATATATATATATCCACATGAAAATCCAAGAGTGTCCAGTCACACCGGCACTACACAAGGACACAGACTCCACAGCAGTTGAAGTGGCAAGGTGTTTATTAATTAACCATCATTGTCCAAATATATATATATATTACCTACTGGCGGTCGCCAGTAGGTAGTTATAGTTAGGACCTATTATCCATAGGAAAAGCGTTTTTTGATTCGCCAATATCTTTCGCACCGTTTGACGAATCTTCGCGAAATTTTCAAAACTGGTGAGGCGCTCCAGTCAGCTCCTGTCCTGAAAGTTTCGGGGTGATTCATCAAGCGGGGGCTGAGAAAAAAGGGGGGTCCCAAAGCGCATTTTCCCCATGTTAATTTCCATAGGAATGTTTGGAACAGGCTACAGCCCGAACTGCTGAACGGAATTACACCAAACTTGGCAAATAGGTAGCTTTTGGTTCAGAAAGCGCCCTTTTTTTTAAATGGTGTACATCCGTTCAGTAGTTCCTGAGAAATTAAAAAAAGAAAAAATATCGATATCAGAGCACCGAGGAGGAGTCGCGACTCCAACCGAGCACGAGCTTCATTCTAATTGGCTGCGAACACTCCAAACCAGGAAGTGTTGGCAGCCATCTTGTGACAAGAAAACAGTTAAACAAAGATGAAAAACAAGAAAAGGGGGCAGGGTAGAAACACCCTGACCCCCTAGGCCTGTCAAAAACAACATCCAAATGTGTGCTAGGTGCGCGAATCAGGCCGCATTTTGAAAAAAAAAACAAAGCGCGGGCTCCTGCGCTTCATTTTTGAAAGCCCTCGGGTGGGCCAGGTCCCTGGGGCAAGGCTAAATTAATTTGCGGGGGCCAGCGGGGGCCCCCGCAGCCCCAGGCACCGCCACCTCCCCGGAACTTCATAATTTATGTGTGGGGGGCACGCGAGCAGCCCCGGGGACCGCCACCTCCCCGGGGCTTTTATTAAATAATGGTGGGTGGGCACGTGGGCCCCCCCAAGCCCCGGGGACCGCCACCTCCTCAGGGCTTTGCAAACATTGGGAGGGGGGCCGCCCGGCCCCCCTCCTGGAGCCCTCGATGGCCCTGAGGACCGCCACCCCCCAGGGCCGGCTCCTGCAATGTCCCGGGGTGCCCACCCCCGGGACATTGCTGTTTCCTATGACAGGGCGGGAGCACGTGCTCCCACCCTGTCATAGCAAACTCTGCTTTGGTTTTGGGAAGTGCGAGCAGGAATCCTGCTCTCGCTTCCAAAAACCAAAGCAGATTGCTTTTGCACAAGGGGGGCTGCATGTCAGCAGCTCCCCTTGTGCAAAAGCAATGCCGGCTCCCGCAGGAGGTGGGGAGCCGGCGGGACCGTGGGGGCATTGGGGCTCCCCCCACGGTCCCCAATGCTAAGGGCCGGCCCTGGGGGATGGGGTCCCCGGGGTCAGAAGTGGCCCAGGGGATGGGGGCAACTCGGCCCCCCTCCTGTTTTTTTTTTTTTTTAATGATCGCCCCGGGGGATGGGGTCCCTGGGGCTGAAACGAAATAATGGAAGTGGGTCGTTCTTTTTATGTTCAAGTTTGGAGTCGCGACTCCTGCGCAGCGTGGCCCCCGTCGAACATCGCGCTGGGTGCGCGAATCCAGGCGAGAGAATAAAAAAAAAATGGAGCGCTTCGATGTTGTTAAGCCCCCGGGTGGGCCAGGCCTGAGGGCAATTGTAAATTATGCAGTGGGGGCCCGTGGGGGCCCCCGAAGCCCCGCGGACCACCACCTCCCCGGGGCTATAAATAATAATTAGTGTGGGGGGGCTCAAGCCCCCCCACACTGCCCTGGGGACCACCACCTCCCCGGGGCACTAAATATTCTAATTCGGGGGTCCATTACGGACCCCCATGCCCCGGGGACCACCACCTCCCCGGGGCTTTGTAAACATTGGGAGGGGGGCCACACGGCCCCCCTCCTGGAGCCCTTGATGGCCTTGGGGACCACCACCCCCCAGGGCCGGCTCCTGCAATATCCCGGGGTGCCCACCCCCGGGACATTGCTGTTTGCTATGACAGGGCGGGAGCACGTGCTCCCGCCCTGTCATAGCAAACTCTGCTTTGGTTTTTGGATGCGAGAGCAGGACACTGGGGGATGGGGTCCCTGGGGACAATATTGGCCTGAGGATGGGGGCCACGCGGTCCCCCTCCTTATGTTTTTATATGGTAGCAGGCTCCGGGGGATGGGGTCCCTGCGGCAAATACCGAAAAATGGAAGTGGGGCGTTTTTTTTTCTTTCAAGTTTGGATTCGCGACTCCAACGCGGCCCCCCCGTGTAACGCCGCGTTGGATTCGTAAATTCACCTTAAATAAATAATTATGTATTATATAATTATAATTAGTATTATGTTATAGGGTGGCTCTAAAAAGAGCCCTTGTTTTCATTGTGACTTTGTTGTAGCTACATGTAAGTGCCGATGCAGAGCTTTAGGTTGTTGAGAAAGACTCTGTTTCCCAGGTCTGTGAAGTGTACTCCATGTAGATTCCATCCATATCAAAACGTAGATTGTTGTTATATATGGAGCCCATCCTATGGTCTCTGAGGTAAGCAGAAACAGCTTTATTGACATTCTTTCTAGCTTTCTCAATCTGTGGACAGAATTGATTGGATCACTTCCATTTCTGTCTTTGGCATATGTTAGAATATACAAAGACAGTTTGAGGTAAAAGCAACATCAGTTGTGCAAAGGTGTCCTACATTAGCATTTCCAGACCTACCCCAGTCAATGTGCCTAGGCCATTGCCACCGCAGTGCACAATCATGAGGTCAGGGAGTTGGAGATGCAAAAAGGTTTTAACCAAAGGAATTAATTGGTGCCACTTTAATCCTCTCTGTGCAATCCATTCAATATCCACATTTTGTAAAGCTAGGTCTTTGTCAATACCTCTGCATTCAGCATACCTTTTGCACCAGAAAACATATCTGTGTCCAACAATCCTCACTGTAAGCATCTTGAAGGGATGTCTGGAAGTAATGAAAAGATGTCTGTAGCTGAGGTAGTCAGTTGGTAGAATGAGAGGTATGTAAAATGGTGGACAAGATGTTGTTTTAAAAAAAGTAGAGAATTGATTGGCTGTTTGAGAACATTGTACATTCAAAAATGGGGTGCATTTTACTTTTTTTTAAAAGCATGTTTCTTATTGGTTAGTTACAAATATTTGAAAGGTACAATAGAAAGGATAAGGTCATATTTTGCAAAGTCAACCACACATGCTGTTTGCATTTAAAACATAGTGTGGTGAACTTGAAAATGTGGTGAACTTGGGACCTGTCAGTTAAGTTGAGTGTTCCATGAACTGTTACTATGGAAACTGGCATTAAGCAGAATGGGGGATGGATTGAAACCTAACTGTGGACTTAAAATGTGAAATTGTAATTTATATATAAGTGATATCTTATTAAAGTAAGATTTCCTAAGTCAGTACTATCTTTAGAAGTGGTGTATTATTAAAAAATAGTGTTAAATTTATTTGTGATATCTTTTTAAACTCCCGTATGAATTCGCGGCTCCATTGTGGTGGTGCGCCATGGAATCGCGACTTCCCAAAAAAATGTAGAAACAGTTTGGGCACTTTTAGAAGTCAGTTGCTAAGGGTTAATATGTGTAACCAATAGAAATGTGTTTTACAATTTGAAATAATCTAGGAAGCAATGTGATTTGTTACTACATGTATTTGTGTGGAGAAAGAGAGGGAAACTTTGCCATTACTGGTTTTACCTTGCTGAGACTGGTGCATTATATTGATTGTGTGCAAAAGAAAATCCTGTAAGAGTTGGTGATATTTTAAATTCAACAAATCTATTTAGAAGGTGAGTTATACATTTGTGAGGTTTATTTTTAAACTTTTAAAATTATTCAAAAACTGTGTTGTTTGAAATATATTATTAAATATAGAGATGTGTATTGTAGTTTGTTTTATTGTACTTAAATGTTGTTTAAAAAAGATTCTGTATAGTAATATGTGTATTTTGCAAGATGGATTACTGATTATGGTACTTTGTTTTAGTGCCTGGATATGTATATTTGTAGTATACCGCATAATTTTAGTTGTTGGTTTAAATTTGGAGGTGGAGTGTGACAAGTTTTAAGGTGTGCATGGACTTCTGTCTCTATTATGTTTCTACTTGTATATGTATTTTCATATGTGTTATACATTTGAAGGTGCATGATGTATAACAAAGAGCTGTTGTTGCTTTTTATGTGGTAGGGTCAAGAGTGTTAGTACTAGTAGAATGGTGAACATGCAGCAGAAAAGTGTGGTTTGAAAGATGCTCACATAGGGTATTATTTATTAGGCTTCTTTCTTCTAGTCTGTAGAAAGGTATTGTTGAATGATGCCGCATAATTCCAGATAGAATGGTGAAGATGCAGCACAAATGTGTGGTTTCAAAGATGCTCATATAAGGTGTTATTAATTAGGCTTTTTTTCTAATCTGTAGAAAGGTATAGTTGAATGATGCCGCATAATTTTAGATAGAATGGTGAAGATGCAGCACAAAAGTGAGCTTTGAAAGTTCCTTACATAAGGTATTATTAATTAGGCTTCTTTTTTCTACCTTGTAGAAAGGTATAGTTGAATGATGCCGCATAATTTTAGATAGATTGGTGAAGATGCAGCACAAAAGTGTAGTTTCAAAGATGTTCATATAAGGTGTTATTAATTAGGCTTCTTTTTTCTAGTCTGTACAGAGGTATAGTTGAATGATGCCGCATAACTTTAGAAAGATTGGTGAAGATGCAGCACAAATGTGTAGTTTCAAAGATGTTCATATAAGGTGTTATTAATTAGGCTTCTTTTTTTTAGTCTGTACAAAGGTATAGTTGAATGATGCCGCATAATTTTAGATAGATTGGTGAAGATGCAGCAGAAATATGTAGTTTCAAAGATGTTAATATAAGGTTTTATTAATTAGGGTTCTTTTTTCTAGTCTGTACAAAGGTATAGTTGAATGATGCCGCATATTTTTAGATAGAATGGTGAAGATGCAGCACAAAAGTGTGGTTTGAAAGATGCTCACATAAGGTATTATTAATTAGGCTTCTTTTTTCTAGTCTGTACAAAGGTATAGTTGAATGATGCCGCATAATTTTAGATAGAAAGGTGAAGATGCAGAATAAAAGTGTGGGTTGAAAGATGCTTATATAAGGTGTTGTTAATTAGGCTTCTTTTTTGAAGTCTGTAGAAAGGTATAGTTGAATGATGCCGCATAATTTTAGATAGAATGGTGAAGATGTAGCTCAAAAGTAATCCACCAGATATTACCCTTGCAGGGATGTTGCACTCATCTATTCACCTAGGCAATATGTAATGACTCATCTATGCCTTTAGATGGTATTTATATGCTTATCCGTGCACTCAATGTCTATGTCTGCACTCATGCAAGTAGCCAGTCACTTTTCGTCTTCTATTGCAATTATCCAGTAACTACCTTTGCACTCATACAGTCACCCAAGCATTACCCATGGAGTTATGCAATCACTCAAGCAGATCTATTATATGCCTCAGTTTCAAGGTTTCACTATATTGCAGAAATATTGTATACATGTTTGTTTTAGATATCATTATGATTTGAAAACGTAGAGACATATGTATGCGTGCGTTTAACAATATGGAGAGACTTATAGATGAGTCATGTAATAGTCTGCTGCTTTATATTTGGCTTGGCCCAATACCCAAGTACTCGTCATGCACTCTTTCAATGATGCAGGCACTACATATGCAGTGCTGTAATCACTCAGGCATTACTGTTGCACTGATGCAATCATTTAGGCACTATCTATGCAGTTATGCAATCACTAAGGTATAACTCATGTAGTTATATAATCACCCAGGCACTACTGTTGCACTCCTTGAATCATGGAGGCACTACCTTTCTACTCTTGTAATCACTCAGCCAGTAGTCATGCTGCTATGAAATCACCCAGGCACTACTTTTACAATCTTTAATTTACTCAGGCTCTACCTCAGTAGTCCTGCAATCACCCAAGAGGTACACATGCACTTATAAAATCACCCAGTCACTTGCTATGTAATCATGTAAATCACCAGACATTATCCCTGCAGTCATGCAATCGCCAAGGTGTTACCCATGTAGTCCTTTAGTCCCCTTGTACTCTTTCAATCACATACACACTTTTCTTGTACTTATGCAATCACTCAGCCAGTACTGATGTACTTTTAAAATCACTCAGTCACTACCTTTGCACTCCTGTAATCACTCAGGCATTATCTTAGTAGTTCAGTAATCACCCAGGTGGTACTCATAAACTTATAAAATCACCCACTCACTTGCTAATAACTTCAGTAATCCACCATATATTACCCTTGCAAGCATGTAATCATCGAGGGTCAAATATATGTACTTTTCCTACAGTCATGCGGTCATGCAGGCTGTACCTATCCAGTCATGTAATAACCTACACACTACCCTTGCAGTCGTAGAATCACCCATGCCCTTCAGTTGCATTCATCTATTCACCTAGGCAGTACTCAATGACTCATCGATCCCTTCAGGTGCTATTTATACACTTATCCATGCAGTCAATGTGTATGTTTGCACTCATGCAATTAGCTAGTCACTATCCATCTTCTCCTGCAATTATCCAGTGACTACCCTTGCACTCATACAATCACCCAAGGGCTACCCATGGAGTTTTGGAATCACTCAGGCAGATCTAGTACATGTCTCACTTTCTAGGTTTTACTATATTTCACAAATATTGTATACATATTTCTTTTAGATATCATGAAGATTTGAAAAGGTAGAGACAAATGTATGCCTGCTTTTAAGAATATGGACAGTCTTATAGATGAGTTATGTAATAGTCTGCTGCTTTATATTTGGCTAGGCCCAACTCTCATGCAGTTATAAAAATACCCAAGTACTCGTCATGCACTCTTTCAATGATGCAGGCACTACATATGCAGTGCTGTAATCAGTCAGGCATTACTGCTGCACTGATGCAATCATTTAGGCACTATCTATGCAGTTATGCAATCACTAAGGTATACCTCATGTAGTTATATAATCACCCAGGCACTACTGTTGCACTCCTTCAATCACAGAGGCACTACCCTTGTACTTATGTAATCACTCAACCAGTAGTCATGCTGTTATCAAATAACCCAGGCTCTACCTTTGCATTCCTTTACTCACTCAGGCACTACCTCAGTAGTCCTGCAACCACCCAAGAAGTACACATGCACTTATAAAATCACCCAGTCACTTGCTATGTAGTCATGTAAATCCCCAGACATTTTCCCTGCAAGCATGCAATCGCCAAGGTGTTACCCATGTAGTCCTTGAGTCCCCTTGTACTCTTTCAATCACATACGCACTTTTCTTGTACTTATGTAATCACTCAGCCAGTACTGATGTACTTTTAAAACCACCCAGTCACTACCTTTGCACTCCTGTAATCACTCAGGCACTATCTTAGTAGTTCAGTAATCACCCAGGCGTTACTCATGAACTTATAAAATCATCCACTCACTTGCTATGTACTTCAGTAATCTATCAGATATTACCCTTGCAAGCATGTAATCATCGAGTGTCAAAGATATGTACTTTTCCTACAGTCATGCGGTCATGCAGGCTGTACCTATGCAGTCATGTAATATCCTACACACTACCCTTGCAGTCGTAGAATCATCCATGCCCTTCTGTTGCATTTATCTATTCACCTAGGCAGTACTCAATGACTCATCGATCCCTTCAGGTGCTATTTATACACTTATCCATGCAGTCAATGTGTATGTTTGCACTCATGCAATTAGCTAGTCACTATCCATCTTCTCCTGCAATTATCCAGTGACTACCCTTACACTCATACAATCACCCAAGGACTACCCATGGAGTTTTGGAATCACTCAGACAGATGTAGTACATGTCTCAGTTTCTAGGTTTTACTATATTTCACAAATATTGTATACATATTTCTTTTAGATATCATGAAGATTTGAAAAGGTAGAGACATATGTATGCATGCTTTTAAGAATATGGACAGTCTTATAGATGAGTAATGTAATAGTCTGCTGCTTTATATTTGGCTAGGCCCAACTCTCAAGCAGTTATAAAAATACCCAAGTTCTCATCATGCACTCTTACAATAATGCAGGCACTACATATGCAGTGCTGTAATCAGTCAGGCATTACTGCTGCACTGATGCAATCATTTAGGCACTATCTATGCAGTTATGCAATCAGTAAGGGATAACTCATGTAGTTATATAATCACCCAGGCAGTACTGTTGCACTCCTTGAATCATGGAGGCACTACCTTTCTACTCATGTAATCACTCAGCCAGTAGTCATACTGTTATGAAATCACCCAGGCACTACTTTTGCAGTCTTTTGTTTACTCAGGATCTACCTCAGTAGTCCTGCAATCACCCATGACCTTCTGTTGCATTCATCTATTCACCTAGGCGGTACTGTATGAGTCATCGATCCCTTCAGGTGCTATTTATACACTTATCCATGCAGTCAATATGTATGTTTGCACTCATGCAATTAGCTAGTCACTATCCATCTTCTCCTGCAATTACCCAGTGACTACCTTTTCACTCATACAATCACCCAAGCACTACCCATGGAGTTATACAATCACTCAGGCAGATCTATTACATGTCTCAGTTTCTAGGTTTCACTATATTCCTGAAATATTGTACAGCTATTTCTTTTACATTTGATGATGATTTGAAAATGTAGAGACGTATGTATGCACACTTTTAACAATATGGAGAGACTTATGGTTGAGTCATATAATAGTGTACTGCTTTATATTTGGTAGGCCGAACACTGATGCAGTTATAAAAAGACCCAAGTACTACCCATGCAGTCTTCGAATGATCCAGGCACTACATATGCAGTGCTGTAATCACTCAAGCATTAGTGCTACACTCATGCAATCATCTAGGTACTACCTATGCACTCATGCAATCACCAACGTATTACCTATGCACACTTTTAATCATGTAGCCACTACTCATGCACTTATATAATCACCCAAGTACTACTGTTGCACTCTTTCAATCACAGAGGCACTACCCTTGTACTTATGTAATCACTCAGCCAGTAGTCATGCTGTTATCAAATAACCCAGGCTCTACCTTTGCATTCCTTTACTCACTCAGGCACTACCTCAGTAGTCCTGCAATCACCCAAGAAGTACCCATGTACTTATAAAATCACCCAGTCATTTCCTATGTAGTCATGTAAATCCAGACATATTACTCCTGTAGTCATGCAATCACCCAGGTGTTACCTATGTACTCCTTTAATCCCCCAGACGTTACTGCTGTACTCATGCAATCACTAATGCATTAGCTATACAGTGCTTCAATTACCCAGGCATTATGTTTGCTCTCTTTGAATCACGCAGGGAGTACTCTTGCACTTATGTAATCACTGAGCCAGTACTCATGCACTTATAAAATCACAGAGGCACTACCTTTGCACTCCTGTAATCACTCAGGTAGTACCTTAGTACTTCTGTAATCACCCAGGCAGTTCTCATGGAGTTATAAAATCACCCACTCACATTTTATGTATTCCAGTAATTTCCCAGATATTACCCCTGTAGTCATGCAATCACACAAGCACTAGTACTTGTCTAATCAGCCAGGCAGTACTCATGGAATTATAAAATATTGTATACATATTTCTTTTAGATATGATGTTGGTTTGAAAACGTAGAGACATATGTATGCACGCTGCAAAGAATATCGACAGATTTGTATTTGAGTGGTGTAATAGTCTGCTGCTTTATATTATGCAGTTATAAAAACACCCTTATACTACCCATACAGTCTTCTAATGAGCCAGGCACTACATATTCACTGTTGTAATTACTCAGGCATTACTTGTACACTCAAGCAATCACCCAGGCAGTACCTATGCACTCATGCAATTGCCAAGGTATTACCCATGCACTCTTTCAAACATGTAGCCACTACTCATTCACTTATGTAATCACCCAGGCACTACTGTTGCACTCCTTTAATCAGGGAGATACTACTCTTGTACTCATGTAATCACTCAGCCAGTACCCATTAGGTTATAAAATCACCCAGTCACTTTTTATGTAGTCATATAAATCCCCACATATTACCCCTGTAGCCATGCAATCACCAAGGTGTAATATATGTACTCCTTTAATCCCCTAGGCGTTACTGCTGTACTCATGCAATCACCAATGCATTAGCTATACAGTGCTTCAATTATCCAGGCACTGTTTTTGAACTCTTTCAATCATGTACAGAGTACTCTTGTAGTTATGTTATCACTCAGCTGTACTCATGCACCTATAAAATCACCCAGGCATTACCTTTGCAGTCCTGTAATCATTCAGATAGTAGTTTAGTACTTCTGTAATCATCCAGGCAGTACTCATGGACTTATAAAATCACCTACTCACTTTTTATGTATTCCACTAATACTACAGATATTACCCCCTTCAGTCATGCAATCACAGAGGCACTAGTTATGTACTACCCCTACAGTTATGCAATTATGCAGGCTGTACCTATGCACTTATATAATAACCCATACACTACTCTTGCAGTTATAGAATCACCCAGGCCCTACTGTTGCATTCATCTATTCACCTAGGCACTACTCAATGACTCATCTATGTATCCTCGACTCCTCCCAATCCGGCTTCAGAAAAAACCATAGTACGGAAACCGCCCTCCTTGCCGCAACAGACGACATCCGCACCCTACTGGACAAAGGAGAAACAGTAGCCCTCATCCTCCTCGACCTATCAGCGGCGTTCGACACAGTCTCCCACCGCACCCTAATATGCAGACTCTACAACGCAGGAATCAAGGACAAGGCCCTCGACTGGATCCGCTCCTTCCTCTCCGGCAGGGACGCAGCGGGTCAGACTCCCCCTTTCCTCTTGGACCCCACACCTACCACCTGCGGAGTCCCCCAGGGCTCCTCCCTCAGCCTGACGCTCTTCAACGTCTACATGGCTCCACTTGCCCCCATCGTCAGAACCTACGGACTCAACATCGTGTCATACGCAGACAACACCCAGTTCATCCTCTCCCTATCCAACGAGCCCAACACCGCCAGACGCAACTTTCGAGAAGGCATGGAAGCCGTCGCCAAATGGATGAAAAACAGCTGCCTACAACTAAACAGCAACAAAACAGAAGTACTCATCATGGGCCCAAACCCCGATGCCTGGAGCGACACCTGGTGGCCCCCCGCCCTCGGAAACCCGCCAACCCCCACAGACCACGCACACAACCTGGGAATCATCCTGGACTCCGAGCTCAAAATGGACCGCCAGATCAACTCTGTCTCATCTTCCTGCTTCCACACCCTCCGCCTCCTTCGTAAGACCTTCAAATGGATCCCCCTCGAACACTGAAAGACCGTAACTCACGCCCTGGCCACCAGCAGACTCGACTACGGCAACGCACTCTACGCCGGAATAAACAAAAACCTCACCCGCAAGCTACAGAACATCCAGAACGCCGCCGCAAGACTGGTCCTCAACCTGCCAAAACACTGCCACATCTCCCAGCACCTGCGCACACTCCACTGGCTCCCCGTCGATATGGAAAACATATGTCTCTATAAAGTACTGCAACATTACAGCTTTAAGAGAAATGTTACAGAAAATATAAATGAAGGAAAATATGCAATAATTGGATGTGAAGGATGTTTGGTAAAACATGCGAAAGGAAACCTTATTAATCACAGGAAACTCAGTTGCGATACTCCAGATAAAAGGGAATTTTTCCATTTAGCACTTCTGCAACTCTTCAAGCCTTGGCGGACTGAAATGGAATTACTTGGAAATTTTGAGTGCTATGAAGATTCTTTCAATGCATGTAAAGATAGCATTGAATGTACAATTTTCCAAATTATCTGCAAATGTTGAACAAAGAGATTGTGTAAGTAATAACAACAAGAGAGGAGGGGTAGTCACTCTTATTCCCCCTATTTAATATCAATTACAACGAAAGAGTGAGGAGTCAAAAGGGTATCAGTACGAGGAATCACTCTTATTTAAAAGAACCCTCACTCACCAACCTAGTTGGTGACATGCTTCATCATTGGTTTCCCACCAGAGAGGCCGAATGCCTCCCTGGTGTGCTACGACGCCTTAATTACAGCGGAGCGGGTATTTGTGATGTGGTGTCAGTGCAACAGTGAAGTAGTACGAGTTAAAAGATGCCTTAGTTTATTCCCAGAAGAATTTTAATGGTGGAAAACCAGGTATCATTAAAAACAAGTGATGTGGATGTTTATTAACTGGCTAGATTGACCAGGCACATCCAATTTAAACTAAGTGTGAATGGTGGTCAACATGTTTCTGCTTCAGATGTGCAATTTGCGAAGCATTCGTCAGGACGGAACCTCCACGGCGGTATGCGCACGCTAAGGCGCACCCTAACCTGTGGGGGATGTAGTGGGTAAACTCACAGTTTTACCGTAGGGGCCTTCTGGAGTTCCAAAAAGCCGATAAATTCTGTAAGAGAGAACACATATAAAACAGACACAACTCGGTGAGCTCAGGAATACCATCAGTCAAGTATTCAATGGGTCTTGTGTGTTTCAAAACCTCATGCTGTCAGATACCGTTAAGTATTTAGAGATATACTAACGAACACCTCTATTTCGGGTACTCGTGTCAATCATGGTGAAAATAGTACTGCCACTCCATGTTTCACATTCGCATGTGGAGGGGTCATTTTTAAGGGTGGCACCCAGTTATCAGTGACACGCTACTTATCAAGTGCGGTTTATGCATTATCAATGATGCAAACGAGTTTCGTGACAATGGTTAACCCGTGAAAGCGCAAGTGAAGGGCGAACTCGCGTTTAACAGATAAATGGCAGTAAAGATAAAAACATGGAAAAGCTAGGGCTTACGTGAAGTATAGACTGACTTCACGTCATGGGTCCCAGTGGGGGCTAGAGCCACTGTTAGGATCTGTGCGGGACAAAAGAACTTCTGTCAGGATAGAAGGAAACCCGTTCTCGGTTTCCTGCACAAGGAAATGCCCCAGCCGACTTACTTCTAAAGCGTGCTCTCCCGCAGGGCACCTATCAGTTCCGATCCGTGGACCCGAATGTTACCTCGGCGTCCGCTCGTGGGATTCAAATACAGGAACTGATTCCGAACATGTGATCGGGGCGCATCACGTGAGGCGTGCTACGTCTGAGGCACGTAAGCTGGAACGCCAACTTGTGTAAATGGAAGTGGTTCGAGAAAACTTTATTGAGCTTGTTACTAAGTGCAAGTGCACATATCTAGGTGTGCGATCTAGAGGTATTGCGTATCAAGAGTGGTTCAGAGCAAATGAGACCGACACTATATCTATGCCCACTACCCTGTGTGTTTCGGTTTGTTCAAAAGGGTGGGGTATGTTGTAAAGGTGGGTAACTGCAATTAGCCTAGCTGCATAGTGCAGTAAACATCAGCCTGTGGAAAAAAATTATATTATAGCATGTGGCAGTATATAAAAAAAACCTTATTCAGTCTGTTACTGAGTTTAAGCGTACAACACCTTATCATTAGATGTGCGATCATTATCAATCAATCAATCAATCACAGAATTTGTAGAGCGCACTACTTACCCGCGAGGGTCTCAAGGCGCTGGGGAGAGGGAAGGGGGGTGCTGCTACTGGTCGAACAGCCAGGTCTTGAGTAGCCTCCTGAAGGTCAGCAGGTCTTGGGTCTGTCGTAGGCTTAGTGGAAGGGTGTTCCAGGTCTTGGCGGCGAGGTGTGAGAAGGATCTGCCGCCGGTGGTTGTTCTTCGAATGCGAGGGACGGTGGCGAGGGAGAGGTCGGCGGAGCGGAGCTGGCGGTTGGGGACGTAGAAGAAGAGTCGTCTGTTGAGGTAGGCTAGGCCAGTTTTGTGGAGTGCCTTGTGTGCGTGGATGAGGAGTTTGAAGGTGATCCTCCTGTCGACGGGGAGCCAGTGCAGGTTCCTCAGGTGGGGGGTGATGTGGCTGTGGCATGGTACATCGAGGATCAGGCGTGCGGAGGCGTTTTGTATGCGTTGCAGTCGCTTGATGAGCTTGGCCGGGGCTCCCGCGTGAGGGCGTTCCCATAGTCAAGTCTGCTACTGACGAGGGCCTGGGTGACTGTTCTTCTTGTGTCTGTCGGGATCCACCTGTAGATCTTGCGAAGCATGCGGAGGGTGTTGAAGCAGGAGGAGGAGACTGCGTTGACTTGCTTGGCCATGGAGAGCGTTGAGTCGAGGATGACTCCCAGGTTGCGTGCGTGGTCGGTGGGTGTCGGGGCTGCTCCCAGCGTCGTTGGCCACCAGGAGTCGTCCCAGGCTGAGGGGTTGGAGCTGAGGATGAGGACCTCCGTCTTGTCCGTGTTCAGCTTTAGTCGGCTGATGTTCATCCAATCGGCGACGGCCTTCATTCCTTCATGGAGATTGGCTTTGGCGGCGAGGGGCTCCTTGGTGAGGGAGAGGATCAGTTGAGTGTCGTCGGCGTAGGAGATAATGTTGAGGTCGTGCTGTCTGGCGATGCGTGCGAGCGGGGCCATGTAGATGTTGAACAGTGTTGGGCTGAGGGAAGATCCCTGGGGTACGCCGCAGATGATCTCGGAAGCTTCGGATCGGAAAGGTGGGAGGCGGACTCTCTGGGTTCTGCCGTCGAGGAAGGAGGTGGTCCATTCCAGGGCCTTGTCTCGGATCCCTGCGTCTTGGAGGCGTGCGCGTAGAGTGCGGTGGCAGACAGTGTCGAAGGCGGCAGAGAGGTCCAGCAGGATGAGGGCTGCGGTCTCGCCGTTGTCCAGCAGGGTCCTGATGCCGTCGGTGGCGGCGATGAGGGCAGTCTCAGTGCTGTGGTTGCTGCGGAACCCCGATTGGGATGGGTCCAGGATGCTGTTTTCTTCTAGGTATCGGGTTAGCTGTTTGTTGACGATCTTCTCGATGACCTTGGCTGGGAACGGAAGCAGGGAGATGGGCCGGAAGTTCTTGAGGTCTCTTGGGTCCGCCTTGGGTTTTTGAGTAGGGCGTTGATCTCTGCGTGTTTCCAGCTCTCTGGGAAGGTCGCGGTCTCGAAGGAGAGATTGATAACGTTGCACAGGTGGGGTGCGATGGAGCTGCTGGCTTTGTTGAAGATGTGGTGCGGGAAAGGGTCTGACGGGGAGCCGGAGTGTATTGTGCCCATGGTCTTGATGGTGTCATCGATGTTCACGCTGGCCCAGGCTGGCAAGGGGTCATGGTCGATGGTGTGCGGCGGGTCTGGAGTATCTATCTTGGTGGGGGCTGTCTGGGTGTTGAAGCTGTCGTGGATGTCGGCGATCTTGCGGTGGAAGAAGGTGGCGAGGAATCGCACAGGGCTTGCGACGGCGGGATGTCGTTGGTGTTGGAGCTGGGGTTGGAGAGTTCCTTCACGATGTTGAAGAGCTCCTTGCTGTTGTGTGCGTTGTTGTCGAGGCGGTCTTTGAAGGAGATTCTCTTGGCGGACCTGATGAGGTGGTGGTGGTTACGGATGGCGTCTTTATGGGCTGCGTGGCTGTCCGGTGTCTTATCACTGTGCCATTTCTTCTCAAGTTTCCGGCAGGTACGCTTGGAAGCTAGGAGTTCCGGGGTGAACCAGCTGGCTCTTTTGGTGGTGTCGATGTAGGTGAGTTTTTTCAGCGGGGCGAGGGTGTTGGCACAGTCGTCTATCCATCGTCTGAGGTTGCAGGCAGCGTCGTCGGTGTTGGATGGGTCGGAGGGAGGGCTGAGAGCGAGGTTTGCCCGTAGTTGGTCTTCGGTGACTTTGCTCCAGCAGCGGCGTGGGATCTGTTGGGTGCGGTGGTGTGTGGTGGGTTTCTGGAAGGTGAAGTGGATGCAGCGGTGGTCAGTCCAGAGGAGTTCCGTGGTGTGGGTGAAGGAGACGTGGGAGCTTGAGGAGAAGACGGGGTCGAACGTGTGGCCGGCGGAATGTGTCGGTGTTGTGACGAGCTGTCTCAGTCCGAGGTTGGCGAGGTTGTCGATCAGGGTGGTGGAGTTGCTGTCGTTGTTGTTCTCCAGGTGAAAGTTCAGGTCTCTGAGGAGGATGTAGTCGGTAGAAGTCAGGGCGTGCGTGCTGATGAAGTCGGCGATGGAGTCGCTGAACTGGGGTCGGGGCCCAGGGGTCTGTAGACAAGGGTGCCTCTGAGGGTGGTGTTGGGGTCCGTGTGGATCTGGAAGTGCATGTGTTCGGCGGTGCAGAGAACGTCGTCGGTGCTGGTCGAGACCCTGATGGAGTTCTTGTGGACGATGGCGATTCCTCCTCCTACTCCGTTGACGCGGTCTCTGCGGGTGATCTTATAGCCGTCTGGGATGGCTATGGCGATGTCGGGTGCGGAGGAGTCGTTCATCCAGGTCTCTGTCAGGAAGGCGACGTCTGGTGATGATGAGTCGAGCAGGTCCCAGAGCTCGACGGCGTGTTTGCGTGCGGAGCGGGTGTTCAGTAGGATGCATCGGAGGTGGTTGAGGTCCTTCTTGGCGGGCGCTTCGGTGGCTCTGAGGCTGGTGTAGCTGCAGTTCCGGCAGGTGAAGGGGCCATGTGTGCGTTTCGGGGCGGCCTTGAAGCAGTTGTTCTCCGTCCGGGGTTGAGAGCGTGGAGTGTGGTGGCATCGTAACGGCGTCGGTCCTCGAGGCTGGAGCGGGGGGCGCGCGGCCCAGGGGTTCTGGCACTGGGCGCGGTCCAGGCGCGGACGGGCGCAGACGGGCTTGCCTTAGGCGCAGCAGCGGGGGTACAGAAGGCAAAGTTGGGCACAGCAGAATGGGGGCACGAGGGGAAACAGAAAGCAAAAAATGGACACAGTCAACGGGGGCACGAGGGGAGACAGAAGGCAAAGAGGACACAATCAATGGGGGCACGAGGGGAAACAGAAAGCAAAAATGGACACAAGCAATGGGGGCACGAGGGGAGACAGAAGGCAAAAGGACACAAGCAATGGGGGCACGAGGGAGACAGAAGGCAAAAGGACACAAGCAATGGGGGCACGAGGGGAAACAGAAGCGAAACGGGCACACAAAATGGGGGCACGAGGGGACAGAGGCAAAACGGGCACCAAGGCAACAGCAGAGGGCGAGCTTACCAGCAGCAGCAGCGGGCAGGACAACACAGGCGGAGCTGTGTGGCGGGGGAGCAACCTACCTGGCAAGGTCAAGGGTCGCTCTCCTCACCGCGCAGCGGCCCGCCATATATGGGGAGCTGGGAGGGAGGAGCAGCTGGGAGGTGGGAGGCAGGGGCAGCGAATGGGCAGTCAGGGGGCGGGGCCGCAGGGACGCAGCGGCGGGGGTACAGAAGGCAAAGTTGGGCACAGCAGAATGGGGGCACGAGGGAAACAGAAAGCAAAAAATGGACACAGTCAACGGGGGCACGAGGGGAGACAGAAGGCAAAGAGGACACAATCAATGGGGGCACGAGGGGAAACAGAAAGCAAAAATGGACACAAGCAATGGGGGCACGAGGGGAGACAGAAGGCAAAAGGACACAAGCAATGGGGGCACGAGGGAGACAGAAGGCAAAAGGACACAAGCAATGGGGGCACGAGGGGAAACAGAAGCGAAACGGGCACACAAAATGGGGGCACGAGGGGGACAGAGGCAAAATGGGCACCAAGGCAACAGCAGAGGGGCGAGCTTACCAGCAGCAGCAGCGGGCAGGACAACACAGGCAGAGCTGTGTGGCGGGGGAGCGACCTACCTGGCAAGGTCAAGGGTCGCTCCAAAATTTGAGGTTTGCAAGGGATTCTGGGTAACAGAACCTGGTGAAAACCACACAAGGCCCCCCATCCTGGATTCCCCTCGATGTCTAGTTTTAAAAAATGTATAGTTTTGCTAGGTTAACCTAGGTCCCGGCTGAGCTAGGGTTCAACATCCACAGCTAGGCATATTGCAAAAAAGGGTCAGTTTTCATTGCAAAAATGTGATGTGTCCATGTTGTGTTCCGTGCCATTTCCTGTGGAGGGTAGTAGGCCTACCCACACAAGTGGGATACCATCTTTATCGGAAGACTATGGGGAATGCAGGGTGGGTGAAAGTTTGAGGATCCATGCACATTCCAGAAGTTTCTATCACAGAAATGTGGGGAAATTGTGTTTTTTTTTCAAAATTTGAGGTTTGCAAGGGATTCTGGGTGACAGAACCTGGTGAAACCCACACAAGGCCCCCCAATCCTTGATTCCCCTCGATGTCTAGTTCTAAAAATGTATAGTTTTGCTAGGTTAACCTAGGTCCCGGATGAGCTAGGGTTCAACATCCACAGCTAGGCATATTGCAAAAAAGGGTCAGTTTTCATTGCAAAAATGTGATGTGTCCATGTTGTGTTCCGTGCCATTTCCTGTGGAGGGCAGTAGTCCTACCCACACAAGTGGGATACCATCTTTATCGGGAGACTATGGGGAATGCAGGGTGGGTGAAAGTTTGAGGGTCCACGCAGCTTTCAGAAGTTTCTAACACAGAAATGTAAGGTAAATGTGTTTTTTTTTCAAAATTTGAGGTTTGCAAGGGATTCTGGGTAACAGAACCTGGTGAAGCCCACACAAGGCCCCCCATCCTTGATACCCCTTGATGTCTAGATCTAAAAAATGTATAGTTTTGCTAGGTTAACCTAGGTCCCGGCTGAGCTAGGGTTCAACATCCACAGCTAGGCATGTTGCAAAAAAGGGTCAGTTTTCATTGCAAAAATGTGATGTGTCCATGTTGTGTTCCGTGCCATTTCCTGTGGAGGGTAGTAGGCCTACCCACACAAGTGGGATACCATCTTTATCGGGAGACTATGGGGAATGCAGGGTGGGTGAAAGTTTGAGGATCCACGCAGATTCCAGAAGTTTCTATCACAGAAATGTGAGGAAAATGTGTTTTTTTTCAAAATTTGAGGTTTGCAAGGGATTCTGGGTAACAGAACCTGGTGAAAACCACACAAGGGCCCCCATCCTGGATTTCCCTTGATGTCTAGTTTTAAAAAATGTATAGTTTTGCTAGGTTAACCTAGGTCCCGACTGAGCTAGGGTTCAACATCCACAGCTAGGCATATTGCAAAAAAGGGTCAGTTTTCATTGGAAAAATGTGATGTGTCCTTGTTGTGTTCCGTGCCATTTCCTGTGGAGGGCACTAGCCCTACCCACACAAGTGGGATACCATCTTTATCGGGAGACTATGGGGAATGCAGGGTGGGTGAAAGTTTGAGGATCCACGCAGATTCCAGAAGTTTCTATGACAGAAATGTGATGAAAATGTTTTTTTTTTCAAAATTTGAGGTTTGCAAGGGATTCTGGGTAACAGAACCTGGTGAAAACCACACAAGGCCCCCCATCCTGGATTCCCCTCGAAGTCTAGTTTTAAAAAATGTATAGTTTTGCTAGGTTAACCTAGGTCCCGACTGAGCTAGGGTTCAACATCCACAGCTAGGCATATTGCAAAAAAGGGTCAGTTTTCATTGCAAAAATGTGATGTGTCCATGTTGTGTTCCGTGCCATTTCCTGTGGAGGGCAGCAGGCCTACCCACACAAGTGGGATACCATCTTTATCAGGAGACTATGGGGAATGCAGGGTGGGTGAAAGTTAGAGGATCCACGCAGATTCCAGAAGTTTCTATAACAGAAATATGATGAAAATGTGTTTTTTTTCAAAATTTGAGGTTTGCAAGGGATTCTGGGTAACAGCACCTGGTGAAAACCACAAAAGGCCCCCCATCCTGGATTCCCCTCGAAGTCTAGTTTTAAAAAATGTATAGTTTAGCTAGGTTAACCTAGGTCCCGACTGAGCTAGGGTTCAACATCCACAGCTAGGCATATTGCAAAAAAGGGTCAGTTTTCATTGCAAAAATGTGATGTGTCCATGTTGTGTTCCGTGCCATTTCCTGTGGAGGGCACTAGGCCTACCCACACAAGTGGGATACCATCTTTATCGAGAGACTATGGGGAATGCAGGGTGTGTGAAAGTTTGAGGATCCACGCAGATTCCAGATGTTTCTATGACAGAAATGCGATGAAAATGTGTCTTTTTCAAAGTTTGAGGTTTGCAAGGGATTCTGGGTAACAGAGCCTTTTGAAAACCACACAAGTCCCGCTATCGTGGATTCCCCTCGATGTCTAGTTTTGAAAAATATATAGGTTTGCTAGGTTAACTTAGGTCCCGGCTGAGCTAGAGTTCAACATCCACAGCTAGGCATGTTGCAAAAAAGGGTCAGTTTTCATTGCAAAAATGTGATGTGTCCATGTTGAGTTCCGTGCCATTTCCTGTGGAGGGCAGTAGGCCTACCCACACATGTGGGATACCATCTTTATCGGGAGACCATGGGGATTGCAGGGTGTGCGAAAGTTTGAGGTTCCACGCAGATTCCAATAGTTTCTATCAAAGAAATGTGAGGAAAATGAGATTTGTTTTCAAACTTTGAGGTCTGCAAGGGATTCTGGGTAACAGAACCTGGTGAAAACCACACAAGGCCCCCCATCCTGGATTCCCTTCGATGTCTAGTTTTAAAAAATGTATAGGTTTGCTAGGTTAACTTGGGTCCCGGCTGAGCTAGGGTTCAACATCCACAGCTATGCATGTTGCAAAAAAGGGTCAGTTTTCATTGAAATAATGTGATGTGTCCATGTTGTGTTCCGTGCCATTTCCTGTGGAGGGCAGTAGGCCTACCTACACAAGTGGGATACCATCTTTATCGGGAGACGATGGGGAATGCAGGGTGGGTGAAAGTTTGAGGATCCACGCACATTCCAGACGTTTCTAGCACAGAAATGTGGGGAAATTGTGTTTTTTTTCAAAATTTGAGGTTTGCAAGGGATTCTGGGTAACAGAACCTGGTGAAAACCCCATAAGGCCCCCCATCCTGGATTCCCCTTGATGTCTAGTTTTAAAAAATGTATAGTTTTGCTAGGTTAACCTAGGTCCCGGCTGAGCTAGGGTTCAACATCCTCAGCCAGGCATATTGAAAAAAGGGTCAGTTTTCATTGCAAAAATGTGATGTGTCCATGTTGTGTTCCGTGCCATTTCCTGTGGAGGGCAGTAGGCCTACCCACACAAGTGGGATACCATCTTGATCGGGACACTATGGGGAATGCAGGGTGGGTGAAAGTTTGAGGATCCACACAGCTTTCAGAAGTTTCTAACACAGAAATATAAGGAAATTTTTTTTCCCCCCAAAATTTAAGGTTTGCAAGGGATTCTGGGTAACAGAACCTGGTGAAACCCACACAAGTCCCCCATCCTTGATTCCCCTCGATGTCTAGTTCTAAAAAATGTATAGTTTTGCAAGGTTAACTTCGGTCCCGGCTGAGCTAGGGTTCAACATCCTCAGCTAGGCATATTGCAAAAAAGGGTCTGTTTTCAATGCAAAAATGTGATGTGTCCATGTTGTGTTCCGTGCCATTTCCTGTGGAGGGCACTAGGCCTACCCACACATGTGGGATACCATCTTTATCGGGAGACTATGGGGAATGCAGGGTGGCTGAAAGTTTGAGGATCCACGCAGATTACAGAAGATTCTATGACAGAAATGTGATGAAAATGTGTTTTTTTTCAAAATTTGAGGTTTGCAAGGGATTCTGGGTAACAGAACCTGGTGAAAACCACACAAGTCCCCCCATCCTGGATTCCCATCGATGTCTAGTTTTCAAAAATGTTTAGGTTTGCTAGGTTAACCTAGGTTCCGGCTGATCTAGGGTTCAACATCCACAACTAGGGATATTGCAAAAAAGGGTCAGTTTTCATTGCAAAAATGTGATGTGTCCATGTTGTGTTCCGTGCCATTTCCTGTGGAGGGGACTAGGCCTACCCACACAAGTGGGATACCATCTTTATTGGGAGACTATGGGCTATGCAGGGTGGGTGAAATTTTGACGATCCACGCACATTCCAGAAGTTTCTATCACAGAAATATGAGGAAAATGTGGGTTTTTTCACAATTTGAGGTTTGCAAGGGATTCTGGGTAACAGAACCTGGTGAAAACCACACAAGGCCCCCCATCCTGGATTCCCCTCGATGTCTAGTTTTAAAAAATGTATAGTTTTGCTAGGTTAACCTAGGTCCCGGCTGAGCTAGGGTTCAACATCCACAGCTAGGCATATTGCAAAAAATGGTCGGTTTTCATTGCAAAAATGTGATGTGTCCATGTTGTGTTCCGTGCCATTTCCTGTGGAGGGCACTAGGCCTACCCACACAAGTGGGATACCATCTTTATCGGGAGACTATGGGGAATGCAGGGTGGGTGAAAGTTTGAGGATCCACGCAGATTCCAGAAGTTTCTATCACAGAAATGTGGGGAAATTGTTTTTTTTTTTCAAAATTTGAGGTTTGCAAGGGATTCTGGGTAACAGAACCTGGTGAAAACCACACAAGGCCCCCCATCCTGGATTCCCCTCGATGTCTAGTTTTAAAAAATGTATAGTTTTGCTAGGTTAACGTAGGTCCCGGCTGAGCTAGGGTTCAACATCCACAGCTAGGCATATTGCAAAAAAGGGTCAGTTTTCATTGCAAAAATGTGATGTGTCCATGTTGTGTTCCGTGCCATTTCCTGTGGAGGGTAGTAGGCCTACCCACACAAGTGGGATACCATCTTTATCGGGAGACTATGGGGAATGCAGGGTGGGTGAAAGTTTGAGGATCCACGCACATTCCAGAAGCTCCTAGCACAGAAATGTGGGGAAATTGTGTTTTGTTTCAAAATTTGAGGTTTGCAAGGGATTCTGGGTAACAGAACCTGGTGAAGCCCACACAAGGCCCCCCCATCCTTGATTCCCCTCGATGTCTAGTTCTAAAAAATGTATAGTTTTGCTAGGTTAACCTAGGTCCCGGCTGAGCTAGGGTTCAACATCCACAGCTAGGCATATTGCAAAAAAGGGTCAGTTTTCATTGCAAAAATGTGATGTGTCCATGTTGTGTTCCGTGCCATTTCCTGTGGAGGGCAGTAGTCCTACCCACACAAGTGGGATACCATCTTTATCAGGAGACTATGGGGAATGCAGGGTGTGTGAAATTTTGAGGGTCCACGCAGCTTTCAGAAGTTTCTAACATAGAATTGTAAGGTAAATATGTTTTTTTTTCAAAATTTGAGGTTTGCAAGGGATTCTGGGTAACAGAACCTGGTGAAACCCACACAAGGCCCCCCATCCTTGATTCCCCTCGATGTCTAGTTCTAAAAAATTTATAGTTTTGCTAGGTTAACCTAGGTCCCGGCTGAGCTAGAGTTCAACATCCACAGCTAGGCATGTTGCAAAAAAGGGTCAGTTTTCATTGCAAAAATGTGATGTGTCCATGTTGAGTTCCGTGCCATTTCCTGTGGAGGGCAGTAGCCTACCCACACATGTGGGATACCATATTTATCGGGAGACCATGGGGATTGCAGGGTGGGTGAAAGTTTGAGGTTCCACGCAGATTCCAATAGTTCATGTCAAAGAAATGTGAGGAAATTGTGTTTTTTTTCAAACTTTGAGGTCTGCAAGGGATTCTGGGTAACAGAACCTGGTGAAAACCACACAAGGCCCACCATCCTGGATTCCCTTTGATGTCTAGTTTTAAAAAATGTATAGGTTTGTTAGGTTAACTTGGGTCCCGACTGAGCTAGGGTTCAACATCCACAGCTAGGCATGTTGCAAAAAAGGATCAGTTTTCATTGCAAAAATGTGATGTGTCCATGTTGTGTTCCGTGCCATTTCCTGTGGAGGGCAGTAGGCCTACCCACACAAGTGGGATACCATCTTTATCGGGAGACTATGGGGAATGCAGGGTGGGTGAAAGTTTGAGGATCCACGCACATTCCAGAAGTTTCTATTACAGAAATGTGGGGAAATTGTGTTTTTTTTTCAAAATTTGAGGTTTGCAAGGGATTCTGGGTAACAGAACCTGGTGAAACCCACACAAGGCCCCCCATCCTTGATTCCCCTCGATGTCTAGTTCTAAAAAATGTATAGTTTTGCTAGGTTAACCTAGGTCCCGGCTGAGCTAGGGTTCAACATCCACAGCTAGGCATATTGCAAAAAAGGGTCAGTTTTCATTGCAAAAATGTGATGTGTCCATGTTGTGTTCCGTGCCATTTCCTGTGGAGGGCAGTAGGCCTACCCACACAAGTGGGATACCATCTTTATCGGGAGACTATGGGGAATGCAGGGTGGGTGAAAGTTTGAGTATCCACGCAGCTTTCAGAAGTTTCTAACACAGAAATGTAAGGAAAATGTTTTTTTTTTCAGAATTTGAGGTTTGCAAGGGATTCTGGGTAACAGAACCTGGTGAAACCCACACAAGGCCCCCCATCCTTGATTCCCCTCGATGTCTAGTTCTAAAAAATGTATAGTTTTGCTAGGTTAACCTAGGTCCCGGCTGAGCTAGGGTTCAACATCCACAGCTAGGCATATTGCAAAAAAGGGTCAGTTTTCATTGCAAAAATGTGATGTGTCCATGTTGTGTTCCGTGCCATTTCCTGTGGAGGGCAGTAGGCCTACCCACACAAGTGGGATACCATCTTTATCGGGAGACTATGGGGAATGCAGGGTGGGTGAAAGTTTGAGGATCCACACAGATTCCAGAAGTTTCTATCACAGAAATGTGAGGAAAATGTGTTTTTTTTCAAAATGTGAGGTTTGCAAGGGATTCTGGGTAACAGAACCTGGTGAAAACCACACAAGGCCCCCCCATCCTGGATTCCCCTTGATGCCTAGTTTTAAAAAATGTATAGTTTTGCTAGGTTAACCTAGGTCCTGACTGAGCTAGGGTTCAACATCCACAGCTAGTCATATTGCAAAAAAGGGTCAGTTTTCATTGCAAAAATGTGATGTGTCCATGTTGTGTTCCGTGCCATTTTCTGTGGAGGGCACTAGGCCTACCCACACAAGTGGGATACCATCTTTATCCGGAGACTATGGGGATGCAGGGTGGGTGAAAGTTTGAAGTTTGAGGATCCACGCAGATTCCAGAAGTTTCTATGACAGAAATTGATGAAAATGTGTTTTTTTCAAAATTTGAGGTTTGCAAGGGATTCTGGGTAACAGAACCTGGTGAAAACCACACAAGTCCCCCTATCCTGGATTCCCCTCGATGTCTAGTTTTCAAAAATGTATAGGTTTGCTAGGTTAACTTAGGTCCCGGCTGAGCTAGGGTTCAACATCCACAGCTAGGCATGTTGCAAAAAAGGGTCAGTTTTCATTGCATAAATGTGATGTGTCCATGTTGTGTTCCGTGCCATTTCCTGTGGAGGGCAGTAGGCCTACCCACACAAGTGGGATACCATCTTTATCGGGAGACTATGGGGAATGCAGTGTGGGTGAAAGTTTGAGGATCCACGCAGGTTCCAGAAGTTTCTATGACAGAAATGTGATGAAAATGTGTGTTTTTTTCAAAATTTAAGGTTTGCAAGGGATTCTGGGTAACAGAAACTGGTGAACACCACACAAGTCCCCCCATCCTGGATTCCCCTCGATGTCTAGTTTTAAAAAATGTATAGGTTTGCTAGGTTAACCTAGGTCCCGGCTGAGCTAGGGTTCAACATCCACAACTAGGGATATTGCAAAAAAGGGTCAGTTTTCATTGCAAAAATGTGATGTGTCCATGTTGAGTTCCGTGCCATTTCCTGTGGAGGGCAGTAGGCCTACCCACACATGTGGGATACCATCTTTATCGGGAGACTATGGGGATTGCAGGTTGGGTGAAAGTTTGAGGTTCCACGCAGATTCCAAAAGTTTCTATCACAGAAATGTGAGGAACATTTTTTTTTTTTTCAAAATGTGAGGTTTGCAAGGGATTCTGGGTAACAGAACCTGGTGAAAACCACACAAGGCCCCCCATCCTGGATTCCCCTTGATGTCTAGTTTTAAAAAATGTATAGTTTTGCTAGGTTAACCTGGGTCCCGGCTGAGCTAGGGTTCAACATCCTCAGCCAGGCATATTGCAAAAAAGGGTCAGTTTTCATTGCAAAAATGTGATGTGTCCATGTTGTGTTCCGTGCCATTTCCTATGGAGGGCAGTAGGCCTAAGCACACAAGTGGGATACCATCTTTATCGGGAGACTATGGGGAATGCAGGGTGGGTTAAAGTTTGAGGATCCACGCAGCTTTCAGAAGTTTCTAACACAGAAATGTAAGGAGAATGTGTTTTTTTTCAAAATTTGAGGTTTGCAAGGGATTTCGGGTAACAGAACCTGGTGAAACCCACACAAGGCCCTCCATCCTTGATTCCCCTCGATGTCTAGTTCTAAAAAATGTATAGTTTTGCTAGGTTAACCTCGGTCCCGGCTGAGCTAGGGTTCAACGTCCACAGCTAGGCATATTGCAAAAAAGGTCAGTTTTCATTGCAAAAATGTGATGTGTCCATGTTGTGTTCCGTGCCATTTCCTCTGGAGGGCACTAGGCCTACCCACACAAGTGGGATACCATCTTTATTGGGAGACTATGGGGAATGCAGGGTGGGTGAAAGTTTGAGGATCCACGCAGATTCCAGAAGTTTCTATCACAGAAATGTGGGGAAATTGTGGTTTTTTCTCAAAATTTGAGGTTTGCAAGGGATTCTGGGTAACAGAACCTGGTGAAAACCACACAAGGCCCCCCATCCTGGATTCATTCCCCTCGATGTCTAGTTTAAAAAAATGTATAGTTTTGCTAGGTTAACCTAGGTCCCGGCTGAGCTAGGGTTCAACATCCACAGCTAGGCATATTGCAAAAAAGGGTCAGTTTTCATTGCAAAAATGTGATGTGTCCATGTTGTGTTCCGTGCCATTTCCTGTGGAGGGTAGTAGGCCTACCCACACAAGTGGGATACCATCTTTATCGGGAGACTATGGGGAATGCAGGGTGGGTGAAAGTTTGAGGATCCACGCACATTCCAGAAGTTTCTATCACAGAAATGTGGGGAAATTGTGTTTTTTTCTTCAAAATTTGAGGTTTGCAAGGGATTCTGGGTAACAGAACCTGGTGAAACCCACACAAGGCCCCCCATCCTTGATTCCCCTCGATGTCTAGTTCTAAAAAATGTATAGTTTTGCTAGGTTAACCTAGGTCCCGGCTGAGCTAGGGTTCAACATCCACAGCTAGGCATATTGCAAAAAAGGGTCAGTTTTCATTGCAAAAATGTGATGTGTCCATGTTGTGTTCCGTGCCATTTCCTGTGGAGGGCAGTAGTCCTACCCACACAAGTGGGATACCATCTTTATCGGGAGACTATGGGGAATGCAGGGTGGGTGAAAGTTTGAGGGTCCACGCAGCTTTCAGAAGTTTCTAACACAGAAATGTAAGGTAAATGTATTTTCTTTTCAAAATTTGAGGTTTGCAAGGGATTCTGGGTAACAGAACCTGGTGAAGCCCACACAAGGCCCCCCCCATCCTTGATTCCCCTCGATGTCTAGTTCTAAAAAATGTATAGTTTTGCTAGGTTAACCTAGGTCCCGGCTGAGCTAGGGTTCAACATCCACAGCTAGGCAATTGCAAAAAAGGGTCAGTTTTCATTGCAAAAATGTGATGTGTCCATGTTGTGTTCCGTGCAATTTCCTGTGGAGGGCAGTAGTCCTACCCACACAAGTGGGATACCATCTTTATCGGGAGACTATGGGGAATGCAGGGTGGGTGAAAGTTTGAGGGTCCACGCAGCTTTCAGAAGTTTCTAACACAGAAATGTAAGGTAAATGTATTTTCTTTTCAAAATTTGAGGTTTGCAAGGGATTCTGGGTAATAGAACCTGGTGAAACCCACACAAGGCCCCCCATCCTTGATTCCCCTCGATGTCTAGTTCTAAAAAATGTATAGTTTTGCTAGGTTAACCTAGGTCCCGGCTGAGCTAGAGTTCAACATCCACAGCTAGGCATGTTGCAAAAAAGGGTCAGTTTTCATTGCAAAAATGTGATGTGTCCATGTTGAGTTCCGTGCCATTTCCTGTGGAGGGCAGTAGGCCTACCCACACATGTGGGATACCATATTTATCGGGAGACCATGGGGATTGCAGGGTGGGTGAAAGTTTGAGGTTCCACGCAGATTCCAATAGTTTCTATCAAAGAAATGTGAGGAAAATTGTTTTTTTTTCAAACTTTGAGGTCTGCAAGGGATTCTGGGTAACAGAACCTGGTGAAAACCACACAAGGCCCCCCATCCTGTATTCCCTTCGATGTCTAGTTTTAAAAAATGTATAGGTTTGCTAGGTTAACTTGGGTCCCGGCTGAGCTAGGGTTCAACATCCACAGCTAGGCATATTGCAAAAAAGGGTCAGTTTTCATTGCAAAAATGTGATGTGTCCATGTTGTGTTCCGTGCCATTTCCTGTGGAGGGCAGTAGGCCTACCTACACAAGTGGGATACCATCTTTATCGGGAGACTATGGGGAATGCAGGGTGGGTGAAAGTTTGAGGATCCACGCACATTCCAGGAGTTTCTATCACAGAAATGTGGGGAAATTGTGTTTTGTTTTTCAAAATTTGAGGTTTGCAAGGGATTCTGGGTAACAGAACCTGGTGGAAACCACACAAGGCCCCCATCCTGGATTCCCCTTGATGTCTAGTTTTAAAAAATGTATAGTTTTGCTAGGTTAACTTGGGTCCCGGCTGAGCTAGGGTTCAACATCCTCAGCCAGGCATATTGCAAAAAAGGGTCAGTTTTCATTGCAAAAATGTGATGTGTCCATGTTGTGTTCCGTGCCATTTCCTGTGGAGGGCAGTAGGCCTACCCACACAAGTGGGATACCATCTTTATCGGGACACTATGGGGAATGCAGGGTGGGTGAAAGTTTGAGGATCCACACAGCTTTCAGAAGTTTCTAACACAGAAATGTAAGGAAAATGTGTTTTTTTTTCAAAATTTGAGGTTTGCAAGGGATTCTGGGTAACAGAACCTGGTGAAACCCACACAAGGCCCCCCATCCTTGATTCCCCTCGATGTCTAGTTCTAAAAAATGTATAGTTTTGCTAGGTTAACCTCAGTCCCGGCTGAGCTAGGGTTCAACATCCACAGCTAGGCATATTGCAAAAAGGGTCAGTTTTCATTGCAAAAATGTGATGTGTCCATGTTGTGTTCCGTGCCATTTCCTGTGGAGGGCAGTAGGCCTACCCACACAAGTGGGATACCATCTTTATCGGGAGACTATGGGGAATGCAGGGTGGGTTAAAGTTTGAGGATCCACGCAGCTTTCAGAAGTTTCTAACACAGAAATGTATGGAGAATGTGTTTTTTTTCAAAATTTGAGGTTTGCAAGGGATTCTGGGTAACAGAACCTGGTGGAAACCACACAAGGCCCCCCATCCTGGATTCCCCTTGATGTCTAGTTTTAAAAAATGTATAGTTTTGCTAGGCTAACCTAGGTCCCGGCTGAGCTAGGGTTCAACATCCTCAGCCAGGCATATTGCAATAAAGGGTCAGTTTTCATTGCAAAAATGTGATGTGTCCATGTTGTGTTCCGTGCCATTTCCTGTGGAGGGCAGTAGGCCTACCCACACAAGTGGGATACCATCTTTATCGGGACACTATGGGGAATGCAGGGTGGGGGAAAGTTTGAGGATCCACACAGCTTTCAGAAGTTTCTAACACAGAAATGTAAGGAAAATGTGTTTTTTTTTCAAAATTTGAGTGTTTGCAAGGGATTCTGGGTAACAGAACCTGGTGAAACCCACACAAGGCCCCCATCCTTGATTCCCCTCGATGTCTAGTTCTAAAAAATGTATAGTTTTGCTAGGTTAACCTCGGTCCCGGCTGAGCTAGGGTTCAACATCCACAGCTAGGCATATTGCAAAAAGGGTCAGTTTTCATTGCAAAAATTTGATGTGTCCATGTTGTGTTCCGTGCCATTTCCTGTGGAGGGCAGTAGGCCTACCCACACAAGTGGGATACCATCTTTATCGGGAGACTATGGGGAATGCAGGGTGGGTGAAAGTTTGAGTATCCACGCAGCTTTCAGAAGTTTCTAACACAGAAATGTAAGGAAAATGTTTTTTTTTCCAGAATTTGAGGTTTGCAAGGGATTCTGGGTAACAGAACCTGGTGAAACCCACACAAGGCCCCCATCCTTGATTCCCCTCGATGTCTAGTTCTAAAAAATGTATAGTTTTTCTAGGTTAACCTAGGTCCCGGCTGAGCTAGGGTTCAACATCCACAGCTAGGCATATTGCAAAAAAGGGTCAGTTTTCATTGCAAAAATGTGATGTGTCCATGTTGTGTTCCGTGCCATTTCCTGTGGAGGGCAGTAGGCCTACCCACACAAGTGGGATACCATCTTTATCGGGAGACTATGGGGAATGCAGGGTGGGTGAAAGTTTGAGGATCCACACAGATTCCAGAAGTTTATATCACAGAAATATGAGGAAAATGTGGTTTTTTTTTTCAAAATTTGAGGTTTGCAAGGGATTCTGGGTAACAGAACCTGGTGAAAACCACACAAGGCCCCCCATCCTGGATTCCCCTTTATGCCTAGTTTTAAAAAATGTATAGTTTTGCTAGGTTAACCTAGGTCCTGACTGAGCTAGGGTTCAACATCCACAGCTAGTCATATTGCAAAAAAGGGTCAGTTTTCATTGCAAAAATGTGATGTGTCCATGTTGTGTTCCATGCCATTTCCTGTGGAGGGCAGTAGGCCTACCCACACAAGTGGGATACCATCTTTATCAGGAGACTATGGGGAATGCAGGGTGGGTGAAAGTTTGAGGATCCACGCAGCTTTCAGAAGTTTCTATGACAGAAATGTGATGAAAATGTGTGTTTTTTTCAAAATTTAAGGTTTGCAAGGGATTCTGGGTAACAGAAACTGGTGAAAACCACACAAGTCCCCCCATCCTGGATTCCCCTCGATGTCTAGTTTTCAAAAATGTATAGGTTTGCTAGGTTAACCTAGGTCCCGGCTGAGCTAGGGTTCAACATCCACAACTAGGGATATTGCAAAAAAGGGTCAGTTTTCATTGCAAAAATGTGATGTGTCCATGTTGTGTTCCGTGCCATTTTCTGTGGAGGGCACTAGGCCTACCCACACAAGTGGGATACCATCTTTATCCGGAGACTATGGGGATGCAGGGTGGGTGAAAGTTTGAGGATCCACGCAGATTCCAGAAGTTTCTATGACAGAAATTTGATGAAAATGTGTTTTTTTTCAAAATTTGAGGTTTGCAGGGGATTCTGGGTAACAGAACCTGGTGAAAACCACACAAGTCCCCCTATCATGGATTCCCCTCGATGTCTAGTTTTCAAAAATGTATAGGTTTGCTAGGTTAACTTAGGTCCCGGCTGAGCTAGGGTTCAACATCCACAGCTAGGCATGTTGCAAAAAAGGTCAGTTTTCATTGCAAAAATGTGATGTGTCCATGTTGTGTTCCGTGCCATTTCCTGTGGAGGGCAGTAGGCCTACCCACACAAGTGGGATACCATCTTTATCGGGAGACTATGGGGAATGCAGGGTGGGTGAAAGTTTGAGGATCCACGCAGCTTTCAGAAGTTTCTATGACAGAAATGTGATGAAAATGTGTGTTTTTTTCAAAATTTAAGGTTTGCAAGGGATTCTGGGTAACAGAAACTGGTGAACACCACACAAGTCCCCCCATCCTGGATTCCCCTCGATGTCTAGTTTTAAAAAATGTATAGGTTTGCTAGGTTAACCTAGGTCCCGGCTGAGCTAGGGTTCAACATCCACAACTAGGGATATTGCAAAAAAGGGTCAGTTTTCATTGCAAAAATGTGATGTGTCCATGTTGAGTTCCGTGCCATTTCCTGTGGAGGGCAGTAGGCCTACCCACACATGTGGGATACCATCTTTATCGGGAGACTATGGGGATTGCAGGGTGGGTGAAAGTTTGAGGTTCCACGCAGATTCCAAAAGTTTCTATCACAGAAATGTGAGGAAAATGTGTTTTTTTTCCAAAGTTTGAGGTTTGCAAGGGATTCTGGGTAACAGAACCTGGTGAAAACCACACAAGGCCCCCCATCCTGGATTCCCCTCGATGTCTAGTTTTAAAAAATGTATAGTTTTGCTAGGTTAACCTAGGTCCCGGCTGAGCTAGGGTTCAACATCCTCAGCCAGGCATATTGCAAAAAAGGGTCAGTTTTCATTGCAAAAATGTGATGTGTCCATGTTGTGTTCCGTGGCATTTCCTGTGGAGGGCAGTAGGCCTAACCACACAAGTGGGATACCATCTTTATCGGGAGACTATGGGGAATGCAGGGTGGGTGAAAGTTTGAGGATCCACGCAGCTTTCAGAAGTTTCTAACACAGAAATGTAAGGAAAATGTGTTTTTTTTCAAAATTTGAGGTTTGCAAGGGATTCTGGGTAACAGAACCTGGTGAAAACCACACAAGGCCCCCCATCCTGGATTCCCCTCGATGTCTAGTTTTAAAAAATGTATAGTTTTGCTAGGTTAACCTAGGTCCCGGCTGAGCTAGGGTTCAACATCCACAGCTAGGCATATTGCAAAAAAGGGTCAGTTTTCATTGCAAAAATGTGATGTGTCCATGTTGTGTTCCGTGCCATTTCCTGTGGAGGGTAGTAGGCCTACCCACACAAGTGGGATACCATCTTTATCGGGAGACTATGGGGAATGCAGGGTGGGTGAAAGTTTGAGGATCCACGCACATTCCAGAAGTTTCTAGCACAGAAATGTGGGGAAATTGTGTTTTTTTTTCAAAATTTGAGGTTTGCAAGGGATTCTGGGTAACAGAACCTGGTGAAACCCACACAAGGCCCCCCATCCTTGATTCCCCTCGATGTCTAGTTCTAAAAAATGTATAGTTTTGCTAGGTTAACCTAGGTCCCGGCTGAGCTAGGGTTCAACATCCACAGGTAGGCATATTGCAAAAAAGGGTCAGTTTTCATTGCAAAAATGTGATGTGTCCATGTTGTGTTCCGTGCCATTTCCTGTGGAGGGCAGTAGTCCTACCCACACAAGTGGGATACCATCTTTATCGGGAGACTATGGGGAATGCAGGGTGGGTGAAAGTTTGAGGATCCACGCAGCTTTCAGAAGTTTCTAACACAGAAATGTAAGGTAAATGTGTTTTTTTTTTCAAAATTTGAGGTTTGCAAGGGATTCTGGGTAACAGAACCTGGTGAAACCCACACAAGGCCCCCCATCCTTGATTCCCCTCGATGTCTAGTTCTAAAAAATGTATAGTTTTGCTAGGTTAACCTAGGTCCCGGCTGAGCTAGAGTTCAACATCCACAGCTAGGCATGTTGCAAAAAAGGGTCAGTTTTCATTGCAAAAATGTGATGTGTCCATGTTGAGTTCCGTGCCATTTCCTGTGGAGGGCAGTAGGCCTACCCACACATGTGGGATACCATATTTATCGGGAGACCATGGGGATTGCAGGGTGGGTGAAAGTTTGAGGTTCCACGCAGATTCCAGATAGTTTCTATCAAAGAAATGTGAGGAAAATTGTTTTTTTTTCAAACTTTGAGGTCTGCAAGGGATTCTGGGTAACAGAACCTGGTGAAAACCACACAAGGCCCCCCATCCTGTATTCCCTTCGATGTCTAGTTTTAAAAAATGTATAGGTTTGCTAGGTTAACTTAGGTCCCGGCTGAGCTAGGGTTCAACATCCACAGCTAGGCATGTTGCAAAAAAGGGTCAGTTTTCATTGCAAAAATGTGATGTGTCCATGTTGTGTTCCGTGCCATTTCCTGTGGAGGGTAGTAGGCCTACCCACACAAGTGGGATACCATCTTTATCGGGAGACTATGGGGAATGCAGGGTGGGTGAAAGTTTGAGGATCCACGCACATTCCAGGAGTTTCTATCACAGAAATGTGGGGAAATTGTGTTTTCTTTTCAAAATTTGAGCTTTGCAAGGGATTCTGGGTAACAGAACCTGGTGGAAACCACACAAGGCCCCCCATCCTGGATTCCCCTTGATGTCTAGTTTTAAAAAATGTATAGTTTTGGTAGGTTAACCTGGGTCCCGGCTGAGCTAGGGTTCAACATCCTCAGCCAGGCATATTGCAAAAAAGGGTCAGTTTTCATTGCAAAAATGTGATGTGTCCATGTTGTGTTCCGTGGCATTTCCTGTGGAGGGCAGTAGGCCTACCCACACAAGTGGGATACCATCTTTATCGGGACACTATGGGGAATGCAGGGTGGGTGAAAGTTTGAGGATCCACACAGCTTTCAGAAGTTTCTAACACAGAAATGTAAGGAAAATTTGTTTTTTTTTCAAAATTTGAGGTTTGCAAGGGATTCTGGGTAACAGAACCTGGTGAAACCCACACAAGGCCCCCCATCCTTGATTCCCCTCGATGTCTAGTTCTAAAAAATGTATAGTTTTGCTAGGTTAACCTCGGTCCCGGCTGAGCTAGGGTTCAACATCCACAGCTAGGCATATTGCAAAAAGGGTCAGTTTTCATTGCAAAAATGTGATGTGTCCATGTTGTGTTCCGTGCCATTTCCTGTGGAGGGCAGTAGGCCTACCCACACAAGTGGGATACCATCTTTATCGGGAGACTATGGGGAATGCAGGGTGGGTTAAAGTTTGAGGATCCACGCAGCTTTCAGAAGTTTCTAACACAGAAATGTAAGGAGAATGTGGTTTTTTTCAAAATTTGAGGTTTGCAAGGGATTCTGGGTAACAGAACCTGGTGAAACCCACACAAGGCCCTCCATCCTTGATTCCCCTCGATGTCTAGTTCTAAAAAATGTATAGTTTTGCTAGGTTAACCTCGGTCCCGGCTGAGCTAGGGTTCAACGTCCACAGCTAGGCATATTGCAAAAAAGGTCAGTTTTCATTGCAAAAATGTGATGTGTCCATGTTGTGTTCCGTGCCATTTCCTGTGGAGGGCACTATGCCTACCCACACAAGTGGGATACCATCTTTATCGGGAGACTATGGGGAATGCAGGGTGGGTGAAAGTTTGAGGATCCACGCAGATTCCAGAAGTTTCTATCACAGAAATGTGGGGAAATTGTGTTTTTTTTCAAAATTTGAGGTTTGCAAGGGATTCTGGGTAACAGAACCTGGTGAAAACCACACAAGGCCCCCCATCCTGGATTCCCCTCGATGTCTAGTTTTAAAAAATGTATAGTTTTGCTAGGTTAACCTAGGTCCCGGCTGAGCTAGGGTTCAACATCCACAGCTAGGCATATTGCAAAAAAGGGTCAGTTTTCATTGCAAAAATGTGATGTGTCCATGTTGTGTTCCGTGCCATTTCCTGTGGAGGGTAGTAGGCCTACCCACACAAGTGGGATACCATCTTTATCGGGAGACTATGGGGAATGCAGGGTGGGTGAAAGTTTGAGGATCCACGCACATTCCAGAAGTTTCTAACACAGAAATGTGAGGAAAATGTGGTTTTTTTTCAAAATTTGAGGTTTGCAAGGGATTCTGGGTAACAGAACCTGGTGAAACCCACACAAGGCCCCCCATCCTTGATTCCCCTCGATGTCTAGTTCTAAAAAATGTATAGTTTTGCTAGGTTAACCTCGGTCCCGGCTGAGCTAGGGTTCAACATCCACAGCTAGGCATATTGCAAAAAAGGGTCAGTTTTCATTGCAAAAATGTGATGTGTCCATGTTGTGTTCCGTGCCATTTCCTGTGGAGGGCAGTAGGCCTACCCACACAAGTGGGATACCATCTTTATCGGGAGACTATGGGGAATGCAGGGTGGGTGAAAGTTTGAGGATCCACGCAGCTTTCAGAAGTTTCTAACACAGAAATGTAAGGAAAATGTGGTTTTTTTTCAAAATTTGAGGTTTGCAAGGGATTCTGGGTAACAGAACCTGGTGAAACCCACACAAGGCCCCCCATCCTTGATTCCCCTCGATGTCTAGTTCTAAAAAATGTATAGTTTTGCTAGGTTAACCTCGGTCCCGGCTGAGCTAGGGTTCAACATCCACAGCTAGGCATATTGCAAAAAAGGGTCAGTTTTCATTGCAAAAATGTGATGTGTCCATGTTGTGTTCCGTGCCATTTCCTGTGGAGGGCACTAGGCCTACCCACACAAGTGGGATACCATATTTATTGGGAGACTATGGGGAATGCAGGGTGGGTGAAAGTTTGAGGATCCACGCAGATTCCAGAAGTTTCTATCACAGAAATGTGAGGAAAATGTGTTTTTTTTCCAAAATTTGAGGTTTGCAAGGGATTCTGGGTAACAGAACCTGGTGAAAACCACACAAGGCCCCCCATTCTGGATTCCCCTTGATGTCTAGTTTTAAAAAATGTATAGTTTTGCTAGGTTAACCTAGGTCCCGGCTGAGCTAGGGTTCAACATCCACAGCTAGGCATATTGCAAAAAAGGGTCAGTTTTCATTGCAAAAATGTGATGTGTCCATGTTGTGTTCTGTGCCATTTCCTGTGGAGGGCAGTAGGCCTACCCACACAAGTGGGATACCATCTTTATCGGGAGACTATGGGGAATGCAGGGTGGGTGAAAGTTTGAGGATCCACGCAGCATTCCAGAAGTTTCTAGCACAGAAATGTGAGGGAAATTGTGTTTTTTTCAAAATTTGAGGTTTGCAAGGGATTCTGGGTAACAGAACCTGGTGAAACCCACACAAGGCCCCCCATCCTTGATTCCCCTCGATGTCTAGTTCTAAAAAATGTATAGTTTTGCTAGGTTAACCTAGGTCCCGGCTGAGCTAGGGTTCAACATCCACAGCTAGGCATATTGCAAAAAAGGGTCAGTTTTCATTGCAAAAATGTGATGTGTCCATGTTGTGTTCCGTGCCATTTCCTGTGGAGGGCAGTAGGCCTACCTACACAAGTGGGATACCATCTTTATCGGGAGACTATGGGGAATGCAGGGTGGGTGAAAGTTTGAGGATCCACGCACATTCCAGAAGTTTCTATCACAGAAATGTGGGGAAATTGTGTTTTTTTTTCAAAATTTGAGGTTTGCAAGGGATTCTGGGTAACAGAACCTGGTGAAAACCACACAAGGCCCCCATCCTGGATTCCCCTCGATGTCTAGTTCTAAAAAATGTATAGTTTTGCTAGGTTAACCTAGGTCCCGGCTGAGCTAGGGTTCAACATCCACAGCTAGGCATATTGCAAAAAAGGGTCAGTTTTCATTGCAAAAATGTGATGTGTCCATGTTGTGTTCCGTGCCATTTCCTGTGGAGGGCAGTAGGCCTACCCACACAAGTGGGATACCATCTTTATCGGGAGACTATGGGGAATGCAGGGTGGGTGAAAGTTTGAGGATCCACGCAGCTTTCAGAAGTTTCTAACCCAGAAATGTAAGGTAAATGTGTTTTTTTTTCAAAATTTGATGTTTGCAAGGGATTCTGGGTAACAGAACCTGGTGAAACCCACACAAGGCCCCCCATCCTTGATTCCCCTCGATGTCTAGTTCTAAAAAATGTATAGTTTTGCTAGGTTAACCTAGGTCCCGGCTGAGCTAGGGTTCAACATCCACAGCTAGGCATATTGCAAAAAAGGGTCAGTTTTCATTGCAAAAATGTGATGTGTCCATGTTGTGTTCCGTGCCATTTCCTGTGGAGGGCAGTAGGCCTACCCACACAAGTGGGATACCATCTTTATCGGGAGACTATGGGGAATGCAGGGTGGGTGAAAGTTTGAGGATCCACGCAGCTTTCAGAAGTTTCTAACACAGAAATGTAAGGAAAATGTGTTTTTTTTCCAGAATTTGAGGTTTGCAAGGGATTCTGGGTAACAGAACCTGGTGAAACCCACACAAGGCCCCCCATCCTTGATTCCCCTCGATGTCTAGTTCTAAAAAATGTATAGTTTTGCTAGGTTAACCTAGGTCCCGGCTGAGCTAGGGTTCAACATCCACAGCTAGGCATATTGCAAAAAAGGGTCAGTTTTCATTGCAAAAATGTGATGTGTCCATGTTGTGTTCCGTGGCATTTCCTGTGGAGGGCAGTAGGCCTACCCACACAAGTGGGATACCATCTTTATCGGGAGACTATGGGGAATGCAGGGTGGGTGAAAGTTTGAGGATCCACACAGATTCCAGAAGTTTCTATCACAGAAATGTGAGGAAAATGTGTTTTTTTTCAAAATTTGAGGTTTGCAAGGGATTCTGGGTAACAGAACCTGGTGAAAACCACACAAGGCCCCCCATCCTGGATTCCCCTCGATGTCTAGTTTTAAAAAATGTATAGTTTTGCTAGGTTAACCTAGGTCCCGACTGAGCTAGGGTTCAACATCCACAGCTAGGCATATTGCAAAAAAGGGTCAGTTTTCATTGCAAAAATGTGATGTGTCCATGTTGTGTTCCGTGCCATTTCCTGTGGAGGGCAGTAGGCCTACCCACACAAGTGGGATACCATCTTTATCGGGAGACTATGGGGAATGCAGGGTGGGTGAAAGTTTGAGGATCCACGCAGCTTTCAGAAGTTTCTATGACAGAAATGTGATGAAAATGTGTGTTTTTTTCAAAATTTAAGGTTTGCAAGGGATTCTGGGTAACAGAACCTGGTGAAAACCACACAAGTCCCCCCATCCTGGATTCCCCTCGATGTCTAGTTTTCAAAAATGTATAGGTTTGCTAGGTTAACCTAGGTCCCGGCTGAGCTAGGGTTCAACATCCACAACTAGGGATATTGCAAAAAAGGGTCAGTTTTCATTGCAAAAATGTGATGTGTCCATGTTGTGTTCCGTGCCATTTTCTGTGGAGGGCACTAGGCCTACCCACACAAGTGGGATACCATCTTTATCGGGAGACTATGGGGAATGCAGGGTGGGTGAAAGTTTGAGGATCCACGCAGATTCCAGAAGTTTCTATCACAGAAATGTGATGAAAATGTTTTTTTTTTCAACAATTTAAGGTTTGCAAGGGATTCTGGGTAACAGAACCTGGTGAAAACCACACAAGTCACCCCATCCTGGATTCCCCTCGATGTCTAGTTTTCAAAAATGTATAGGTTTGCTAGGTTAACCTAGGTCCCGGCTGAGCTAGGGTTCAACATCCACAGCTAGGCATATTGCAAAAAAGGGTCAGTTTTCATTGCAAAAATGTGATGTGTCCATGTTGTGTTCCGTGCCATTTCCTGTGGAGGGCAGTAGGCCTACCCACACAAGTGGGATACCATCTTTATCGGGAGACTATGGGGAATGCAGGGTGGGTGAAAGTTTGAGGATCCACGCAGCTTTCAGAAGTTTCTATGACAGAAATGTGATGAAAATGTGTGTTTTTTTCAAAATTTAAGGTTTGCAAGGGATTCTGGGTAACAGAACCTGGTGAAAACCACACAAGGCCCCCCATCCTGGATTCCCCTCGATGTCTAGTTTTCAAAAATGTATAGGTTTGCTAGGTTAACCTAGGTCCCGGCTGAGCTAGGGTTCAACATCCACAGCTAGGCATATTGCAAAAAAGGGTCAGTTTTCATTGCAAAAATGTGATGTGTCCATGTTGTGTTCCGTGCCATTTCCTGTGGAGGGCAGTAGGCCTACCCACACAAGTGGGATACCATCTTTATCGGGAGACTATGGGGATTGCAGGGTGGGTGAAAGTTTGAGGTTCCACGCAGATTCCAAAAGTTTCTATCACAGAAATGTGAGGAAAATGTGTTTTTTTTCAAAATTTGAGGTTTGCAAGGGATTCTGGGTAACAGAACCTGGTGAAAACCACACAAGGGCCCCCATCCTGGATTCCCCTCGATGTCTAGTTTTAAAAAATGTATAGTTTTGCTAGGTTAACCTAGGTCCCGGCTGAGCTAGGGTTCAACATCCACAGCTAGGCATATTGCAAAAAAGGGTCAGTTATCATTGCAAAAATGTGATGTGTCCATGTTGTGTTCTGTGCCATTTCCTGTGGAGGTCAGTAGGCCTAACCACACAAGTGGGATACCATCTTTATCGGGAGACTATGGGGAATGCAGGGTGGGTGAAAGTTTGAGGATCCACGCAGCTTTCAGAAGTTTCTAACACAGAAATGTAAGGAAAATGTGTTTTTTTTTCAAAATTTGAGGTTTGCAAGGGATTCTGGGTAACAGAACCTGGTGAAAACCACACAAGGCCCCCCATCCTGGATTCCCCTCGATGTCTAGTTTTAAAAAATGTATAGTTTTGCTAGGTTAACCTAGGTCCCGGCTGAGCTAGGGTTCAACATCCACAGCTAGGCATATTGCAAAAAAGGGTCAGTTTTCATTGCAAAAATGTGATGTGTCCATGTTGTGTTCCGTGCCATTTCCTGTGGAGGGCAGTAGGCCTACCCACACAAGTGGGATACCATCTTTATCAGGAGACTATGGGGAATGCAGGGTGGGTGAAAGTTTGAGGATCCACGCAGATTCCAGAAGTTTCTAGCAGAGAAATGCGTTGAAAATGTGTTTTTTTTTCAAAATATGAGGTTTGCAAGGGATTTTGTGTAACAGAACCTGGTGAAACCCACACAAGGCCCCCCATCCTGGATTCCCCTCGATGTCTAGTTCTAAAAAATGTATAGTTTTGCTAGGTTAACCTTGGTCCCGGCTGAGCTAGGGTTCAACATCCACAGCTAGGCATATTGCAAAAAAGTGTCAGTTTTCATTGCAAAAATGTGATGTGTCCATGTTGTGTTCCGTGCCATTTCCTGTGGAGGGCAGTAGGCCTACCCACACAAGTGGGATACCATCTTTATCGGGAGACTATGGGGAATGCAGGGTGGGTGAAAGTTTGAGGATCCACGCAGCTTTCAGAAGTTTCTAACACAGAAATGTAAGGAAAATGTGTTTTTTTTTCAAAATTTGAGGTTTGCAAGGGATTCTGGGTAACAGAACCTGGTGAAACCCACACAAGGCCCCCATCCTTGATTCCCCTCGATGTCTAGTTTTAAAAAATGTATAGTTTGCTAGGTTAACCTAGGTCCCGGCTGAGCTAGGGTTCAACATCCACAGCTAGGCATATTGCAAAAAAGGGTCAGTTTTCATTGCAAAAATGTGATGTGTCCATGTTGAGTTCCGTGCCATTTCCTGTGGAGGGCAGTAGGCCTACCCACACATGTGGGATACCATCTTTATCGGGAGACTATGGGGAATGCAGGGTGGGTGAAAGTTTGAGGATCCACGCAGATTCCAGAAGTTTCTATCACAGAAATGTGAGGAAAATGTGTTTTTTTTTCAAAATTTGAGGTTTGCAAGGGATTCTGGGTAACAGAACCTGGTGAAAACCACACAAGGCCCCCCATCCTGGATTCCCCTCGATGTCTAGTTTTAAAAAATGTATAGTTTTGCTAGGTTAACCTAGGTCCCGGCTGAGCTAGGGTTCAACATCCACAGCTAGGCATATTGCAAAAAAGGGTCAGTTTTCATTGCAAAAATGTGATGTGTCCATGTTGTGTTCCGTGCCATTTCCTGTGGAGGGCAGTAGGCCTACCCACACAAGTGGGATACCATCTTTATCGGGAGACTATGGGGAATGCAGGGTGGGTGAAAGTTTGAGGATCCACGCAGATTCCAGAAGTTTCTATCACAGAAATGTGAGGAAAATGTGTTTTTTTTTCAAAATTTGAGGTTTGCAAGGGATTCTGGGTAACAGAACCTGGTGAAACCCACACAAGGCCCCCCATCCTTGATTCCCCTCGATGTCTAGTTTTAAAAAATGTATAGTTTGCTAGGTTAACCTAGGTCCCGGCTGAGCTAGGGTTCAACATCCACAGCTAGGCATATTGCAAAAAAGGGTCAGTTTTCATTGCAAAAATGTGATGTGTCCATGTTGTGTTCCGTGCCATTTCCTGTGGAGGGCAGTAGGCCTACCCACACAAGTGGGATACCATCTTTATCGGGAGACTATGGGGAATGCAGGGTGGGTGAAAGTTTGAGGATCCACGCAGCTTTCAGAAGTTTCTAACACAGAAATGTAAGGTAAATGTGTTTTTTTTTCAAAATTTGAGGTTTGCAAGGGATTCTGGGTAACAGAACCTGGTGAAACCCACACAAGGCCCCCCATCCTTGATTCCCCTCGATGTCTAGTTCTAAAAAATGTATAGTTTTGCTAGGTTAACCTAGGTCCCGGCTGAGCTAGGGTTCAACATCCACAGCTAGGCATATTGCAAAAAAGGGTCAGTTTTCATTGCAAAAATGTGATGTGTCCATGTTGTGTTCCGTGCCATTTCCTGTGGAGGGCAGTAGGCCTACCCACACAAGTGGGATACCATCTTTATCGGGAGACTATGGGGAATGCAGGGTGGGTGAAAGTTTGAGGATCCACGCAGCTTTCAGAAGTTTCTAACACAGAAATGTAAGGAAAATGTGGGTTTTTTTCAAAATTTGAGGTTTGCAAGGGATTCTGGGTAACAGAACCTGGTGAAACCCACACAAGGCCCCCCATCCTTGATTCCCCTCGATGTCTAGTTCTAAAAAATGTATAGTTTTGCTAGGTTAACCTAGGTCCCGGCTGAGCTAGGGTTCAACATCCACAGCTAGGCATATTGCAAAAAAGGGTCAGTTTTCATTGCAAAAATGTGATGTGTCCATGTTGTGTTCCGTGCCATTTCCTGTGGAGGGCAGTAGGCCTACCCACACAAGTGGGATACCATCTTTATCGGGAGACTATGGGGAATGCAGGGTGGGTGAAAGTTTGAGGATCCACGCAGATTCCAGAAGTTTCTATCACAGAAATGTGAGGAAAATGTGTTTTTTTCAAAATTTGATGTTTGCAAGGGATTCTGGGTAACAGAACCTGGTGAAAACTACACAAGGCCCCCCATCCTGGATTCCCCTCGATGTCTAGTTTTAAAAAATGTATAGTTTTGCTAGGTTAACCTAGGTCCCGGCTGAGCTAGGGTTCAACCTCCACAGCTAGGCATATTGCAAAAAAGGGTCAGTTTTCATTGCAAAAATGTGATGTGTCCATGTTGTGTTCCGTGCCATTTCCTGTGGAGGGCAGTAGGCCTACCCACACAAGTGGGATACCATCTTTATCGGGAGACTATGGGGAATGCAGGGTGGGTGAAAGTTTGAGGATCCACGCACATTCCAGAAGTTTCTATCACAGAAATGTAAGGAAAATGTGTTGTTTTTTCAAAATTTGAGGTTTGCAAGGGATTCTGGGTAACAGAACCTGGTGAAACCCAAACAAGGCCCCCCATCCTTGATTCCCCTCGATGTCTAGTTCTAAAAAATGTATAGTTTTGCTAGGTTAACCTAGGTCCCGGCTGAGCTAGGGTTCAACATCCACAGCTAGGCATATTGCAAAAAAGGGTCAGTTTTCATTGCAAAAATGTGATGTGTCCATGTTGTGTTCCGTGCCATTTCCTGTGGAGGGCAGTAGGCCTACCCACACAAGTGGGATACCATCTTTATCGGGAGACTATGGGGAATGCAGGGTGGGTGAAAGTTTGAGGATCCACGCAGCTTTCAGAAGTTTCTAACACAGAAATGTAAGGAAAATGTGTTTTTTTTCAAAATTTGAGGTTTGCAAGGGATTCTGGGTAACAGAACCTGGTGAAACCCACACAAGGCCCCCCATCCTTGATTCCCCTCGATGTCTAGTTCTAAAAAATGTATAGTTTTGCTAGGTTAACCTAGGTCCCGGCTGAGCTAGGGTTCAACATCCACAGCTAGGCATATTGCAAAAAAGGGTCAGTTTTCATTGCAAAAATGTGATGTGTCCATGTTGTGTTCCGTGCCATTTCCTGTGGAGGGCAGTAGGCCTACCCACACAAGTGGGATACCATCTTTATCGGGAGACTATGGGGAATGCAGGGTGGGTGAAAGTTTGAGGATCCACGCAGATTCCAGAAGTTTCTATCACAGAAATGTGAGGAAAATGTGTTTTTTTTCAAAATTTGAGGTTTGCAAGGGATTCTGGGTAACAGAACCTGGTGAAAACCACACAAGGGCCCCCATCCTGGATTCCCCTCGATGTCTAGTTTTAAAAAATGTATAGTTTTGCTAGGTTAACCTAGGTCCCGGCTGAGCTAGGGTTCAACATCCACAGCTAGGCATATTGCAAAAAAGGGTCAGTTTTCATTGCAAAAATGTGATGTGTCCATGTTGTGTTCCGTGCCATTTCCTGTGGAGGGCAGTAGGCCTACCCACACAAGTGGGATACCATCTTTATCGGGAGACTATGGGGAATGCAGGGTGGGTGAAAGTTTGAGGATCCACGCAGCATTCCAGAAGTTTCTAACACAGAAATGTGAGGAAAATGTGTTTTTTTTCAAAATTTGAGGTTTGCAAGGGATTCTGGGTAACAGAACCTGGTGAAACCCACACAAGGCCCCCATCCTTGATTCCCCTCGATGTCTAGTTCTAAAAAATGTATAGTTTTGCTAGGTTAACCTAGGTCCCGGCTGAGCTAGGGTTCAACATCCACAGCTAGGCATATTGCAAAAAAGGGTCAGTTTTCATTGCAAAAATGTGATGTGTCCATGTTGTGTTCCGTGCCATTTCCTGTGGAGGGCAGTAGGCCTACCCACACAAGTGGGATACCATCTTTATCGGGAGACTATGGGGAATGCAGGGTGGGTGAAAGTTTGAGGATCCACGCAGCATTCCAGAAGTTTCTATCACAGAAATGTGAGGAAAATGTGTTTTTTTTTCAAAATTTGAGGTTTGCAAGGGATTCTGGGTAACAGAACCTGGTGAAAACCACACAAGGCCCCCCATCCTGGATTCCCCTCGATGTCTAGTTCTAAAAAATGTATAGTTTTGCTAGGTTAACCTAGGTCCCGGCTGAGCTAGGGTTCAACATCCACAGCTAGGCATATTGCAAAAAAGGGTCAGTTTTCATTGCAAAAATGTGATGTGTCCATGTTGTGTTCCGTGCCATTTCCTGTGGAGGGCAGTAGGCCTACCCACACAAGTGGGATACCATCTTTATCGGGAGACTATGGGGAATGCAGGGTGGGTGAAAGTTTGAGGATCCACGCAGCTTTCAGACGTTTCTAACACAGAAATGTAAGGTAAATGTGTTTTTTTTCAAAATTTGAGGTTTGCAAGGGATTCTGGGTAACAGAACCTGGTGAAACCCACACAAGGCCCCCATCCTTGATTCCCCTCGATGTCTAGTTTCTAAAAATGTATAGTTTTGCTAGGTTAACCTAGGTCCCGGCTGAGCTAGGGTTCAACATCCACAGCTAGGCATATTGCAAAAAAGGGTCAGTTTTCATTGCAAAAATGTGATGTGTCCATGTTGTGTTCCGTGCCATTTCCTGTGGAGGGCAGTAGGCCTACCCACACAAGTGGGATACCATCTTTATCGGGAGACTATGGGGAATGCAGGGTGGGTGAAAGTTTGAGGATCCACGCAGCTTTCAGTAGTTTCTAACACAGAAATGTAAGGAAAATGTGGTTTTTTTCAAAATTTGAGGTTTGCAAGGGATTCTGGGTAACAGAACCTGGTGAAACCCACACAAGGCCCCCCATCCTTGATTCCCCTCGATGTCTAGTTCTAAAAAATGTATAGTTTTGCTAGGTTAACCTAGGTCCCGGCTGAGCTAGGGTTCAACATCCACAGCTAGGCATATTGCAAAAAAGTGTCAGTTTTCATTGCAAAAATGTGATGTGTCCATGTTGTGTTCCGTGCCATTTCCTGTGGAGGGCAGTAGGCCTACCCACACAAGTGGGATACCATCTTTATCGGGAGACTATGGGGAATGCAGGGTGGGTGAAAGTTTGAGGATCCACGCAGCTTTCAGAAGTTTCTAACACAGAAATGTAAGGAAAATGTGTTTTTTTTCTTCAAAATTTGAGGTTTGCAAGGGATTCTGGGTAACAGAACCTGGTGAAAACCACACAAGGCCCCCCATCCTGGATTCCCCTCGATGTCTAGTTTTAAAAAATGTATAGTTTTGCTAGGTTAACCTAGGTCCCGGCTGAGCTAGGGTTCAACATCCACAGCTAGGCATATTGCAAAAAAGGGTCAGTTTTCATTGCAAAAATGTGATGTGTCCATGTTGTGTTCCGTGCCATTTCCTGTGGAGGGCACTAGGCCTACCCACACAAGTGGGATACCATCTTTATCGGGAGACTATGGGGAATGCAGGGTGGGTGAAAGTTTGAGGATCCACGCAGGTTCCAGAAGTTTCTATGACAGAAATGTGATGAAAATGTGTTTTTTTTCAAAATTTGAGGTTTGCAAGGGATTCTAGGTAACAGAACCTGGTGAAACCCACACAAGGCCCCCCATCCTGGATTCCCCTCGATGTCTAGTTTTAAAAAATGTATAGTTTTGCTAGGTTAACCTAGGTCCCGACTGAGCTAGGGTTCAACATCCACAGCTAGGCATATTGCAAAAAAGGGTCAATTTTCATTGCAAAAATGTGATGTGTCCATGTTGTGTACTGTGCCATTTCCTGTGGAGGGCAGTAGGCCTACCCACACAAGTGGGATACCATCTTTATTGGGAGACTATGGGGAATGCAGGGTGGGTGAAAGTTTGAGGATCCACGCAGATTCCAGAAGTTTCTATCACAGAAATGTGATGAAAATGTGTTTTTTTTTCAAAATTTGAGGTTTGCAAGGGATTCTGGGTAACAGAACCTGGTGAAAACCACACAAGGCCCCCCATCCTGGATTCCCCTCGATGTCTAGTTTTAAAAAATGTATAGTTTTGCTAGGTTAACCTAGGTCCCGGCTGAGCTAGTGTTCAACATCCACAGCTAGGCATATTGCAAAAAAGGGTCAGTTTTCATTGCAAAAATGTGATGTGTCCATGTTGTGTTCCGTGCCATTTCCTGTGGAGGGCAGTAGGCCTACCCACACAAGTGGGATACCATCTTTATCGGGAGACTATGGGGAATGCAGGGTGGGTGAAAGTTTGAGGATCCACGCAGATTCCAGAAGTTTCTATCACAGAAATGCGATGAAAATGTGTTTTTTTTCAAAATTTGAGGTTTGCAAGGGATTCTGGGTAACAGAGCCTGGTGAAAACCACACAAGTCCCCCTATCCTGGATTCCCCTCGATGTCTAGTTTTCAAAAATGTATAGGTTTGCTAGGTTAACTTAGGTCCCGGCTGAGCTAGGGTTCAACATCCACAGCTAGGCATGTTGCAAAAAAGGGTCAGTTTTCATTGCAAAAATGTGATGTGTCCATGTTGTGTTCCGTGCCATTTCCTGTGGAGGGCAGTAGGCCTACCCACACAAGTGGGATACCATCTTTATCGGGAGACTATGGGGAATGCAGGGTGGGTGAAAGTTTGAGGATCCACGCAGATTCCAGAAGTTTCTATCACAGAAATGTGAGGAAAATGTGGTTTTTTTCAAAATTTGAGGTTTGCAAGGGATTCTGGGTAACAGAACCTGGTGAAACCCACACAAGGCCCCCCATCCTGGATTCCCCTCGATGTCTAGTTTTAAAAAATGTATAGTTTTGCTAGGTTAACCTAGGTCCCGGCTGAGCTAGGGTTCAACATCCACAGCTAGGCATATTGCAAAAAAGGGTCAGTTTTCATTGCAAAAATGTGATGTGTCCATGTTGTGTTCCGTGCCATTTCCTGTGGAGGGCAGTAGGCCTACCCACACAAGTGGGATACCATCTTTATCGGGAGACTATGGGGAATGCAGGGTGGGTGAAAGTTTGAGGATCCACGCAGCTTTCAGAAGTTTCTATCACAGAAATGTAAGGAAAATGTGTTTTTTTTCAAAATTTGAGGTTTGCAAGGGATTCTGGGTAACAGAACCTGGTGAAAACCACACAAGGCCCCCCATCCTTGATTCCCCTCGATGTCTAGTTTTAAAAAATGTATAGTTTTGCTAGGTTAACCTAGGTCCCGGCTGAGCTAGGGTTCAACATCCACAGCTAGGCATATTGCAAAAAAGGGTCAGTTTTCATTGCAAAAATGTGATGTGTCCATGTTGTGTTCCGTGCCATTTCCTGTGGAGGGCACTAGGCCTACCCACACAAGTGGGATACCATCTTTATCGGGAGACTATGGGGAATGCAGGGTGGGTGAAAGTTTGAGGATCCACGCAGATTCCAGAAGTTTCTATGACAGAAATGTGATGAAAATGTGTTTTTTTTTCAAAATTTGAGGTTTGCAAGGGATTCTGGGTAACAGAACCTGGTGAAAACCACACAAGGCCCCCCATCCTGGATTCCCCTCGATGTCTAGTTTTAAAAAATGTATAGTTTTGCTAGGTTAACCTAGGTCCCGACTGAGCTAGGGTTCAACATCCACAGCTAGGCATATTGCAAAAAAGGGTCAGTTTTCATTGCAAAAATGTGATGTGTCCATGTTGTGTTCCGTGCCATTTCCTGTGGAGGGCACTAGGCCTACCCACACAAGTGGGATACCATCTTTATTGGGAGACTATGGGGAATGCAGGGTGGGTGAAAGTTTGAGGATCCACGCAGATTCCAGAAGTTTCTATCACAGAAATGTGAGGAAAATGGTTTGTTTTTCAAAATTTGAGGTTTGCAAGGGATTCTGGGTAACAGAACCTGGTGAAAACCACACAAGGCCCCCCATTCTGGATTCCCCTTGATGTCTAGTTTTAAAAATGTATAGTTTTGCTAGGTTAACCTAGGTCCCGGCTGAGCTAGGGTTCAACATCCACAGCTAGGCATATTGCAAAAAAGGGTCAGTTTTCATTGCAAAAATGTGATGTGTCCATGTTGTGTTCCATGCCATTTCCTGTGGAGGGCAGTAGGCCTACCCACACAAGTGGGATACCATCTTTATCGGGAGACTATGGGGACTGCAGGGTGGGTGAAAGTTTGAGGATCCACGCAGATTCCAGAAGTTTCTATCACAGAAATGTGATGAAAATGTGTTTTTTTTCAAAATTTGAGGTTTGCAAGGGATTCTGGGTAACAGAACCTGGTGAAAACCACACAAGTCCCCCTATCCTGGATTCCCCTCGATGTCTAGTTTTCAAAAATGTATAGGTTTGCTAGGTTAACCTAGGTCCTGGCTGAGCTAGGGTTCAACATCCACAGCTAGGCATATTGCAAAAAAGGGTCAGTTTTCATTGCAAAAATGTGATGTGTCCATGTTGTGTTCCGTGCCATTTCCTGTGGAGGGCAGTAGGCCTACCCACACAAGTGGGATACCATCTTTATCGGGAGACTATGGGGAATGCAGGGTGGGTGAAAGTTTGAGGATCCACGCAGATTCCAGAAGTTTCTATCACAGAAATGTGGGGAAATTGTGTTTTTTTTCAAAATTTGAGGTTTGCAAGGGATTCTGGGTAACAGAACCTGGTGAAACCCACACAAGGCCCCCCATCCTGGATTCCCCTCGATGTCTAGTTTTAAAAAATGTATAGTTTTGCTAGGTTAACCTAGGTCCCGGCTGAGCTAGGGTTCAACATCCACAGCTAGGCATATTGCAAAAAAGGGTCAGTTTTCATTGCAAAAATGTGATGTGTCCATGTTGTGTTCCGTGCCATTTCCTGTGGAGGGCAGTAGGCCTACCCACACAAGTGGGATACCATCTTTATCGGGAGACTATGGGGAATGCAGGGTGGGTGAAAGTTTGAGGATCCACGCAGATTCCAGAAGTTTCTATCACAGAAATGTGGGGAAATTGTGTGTTTTTTTCAAAATTTGAGGTTTGCAAGGGATTCTGGGTAACAGAACCTGGTGAAACCCACACAAGGCCCCCCATCCTGGATTCCCCTCGATGTCTAGTTTTAAAAAATGTGTAGTTTTGCTAGGTTAACCTAGGTCCCGGCTGAGCTAGGGTTCAACATCCACAGCTAGGCATATTGCAAAAAAGGGTCAGTTTTCATTGCAAAAATGTGATGTGTCCATGTTGTGTTCCGTGCCATTTCCTGTGGAGGGCAGTAGGCCTACCCACACAAGTGGGATACCATCTTTATTGGGAGACTATGGGGAATGCAGGGTGGGTGAAAGTTTGAGGATCCACGCAGCTTTCAGAAGTTTCTATCACAGAAATGTAAGGAAAATGTGTTTTTTTTTCAAAATTTGAGGTTTGCAAGGGATTCTGGGTAACAGAACCTGGTGAAAACCACACAAGGCCCCCCATCCTTGATTCCCTCGATGTCTAGTTTTAAAAAATGTATAGTTTTGCTAGGTTAACCTAGGTCCCGGCTGAGCTAGGGTTCAACATCCACAGCTAGGCATATTGCAAAAAAGGGTCAGTTTTCATTGCAAAAATGTGATGTGTCCATGTTGTGTTCCGTGCCATTTCCTGTGGAGGGCACTAGGCCTACCCACACAAGTGGGATACCATCTTTATCGGGAGACTATGGGGAATGCAGGGTGGGTGAAAGTTTGAGGATCCACGCAGGTTCCAGAAGTTTCTATGACAGAAATGTGATGAAAATGTGTTTTTTTTCAAAATTTGAGGTTTGCAAGGGATTCTGGGTAACAGAACCTGGTGAAAACCACACAAGGCCCCCCATCCTGGATTCCCCTCGATGTCTAGTTTTAAAAAATGTATAGTTTTGCTAGGTTAACCTAGGTCCCGACTGAGCTAGGGTTCAACATCCACAGCTAGGCATATTGCAAAAAAGGGTCAGTTTTCATTGCAAAAATGTGATGTGTCCATGTTGTGTTCTGTGCCATTTCCTGTGGAGGGCACTAGGCCTACCCACACAAGTGGGATACCATCTTTATCGGGAGACTATGGGGAATGCAGGGTGGGTGAAAGTTTGAGGATCCACGCAGATTCCAGAAGTTTCTATCACAGAAATGTGATGAAAATGTGTTTTTTTTTCAAAATTTGAGGTTTGCAAGGGATTCTGGGTAACAGAACCTGGTGAAAACCACACAAGGCCGCCCGATCCTGGATTCCCCTCGAAGTCTAGTTTTAAAAAATGTATAGTTTTGCTAGGTTAACCTAGATCCCGGCTGAGATAGTGTTCAACATCCACAGCTAGGCATATTGCAAAAAAGGATCAGTTTTCATTGCATAAATGTGATGTGTCCATGTTGTGTTCCGTGCCATTTCCTGTGGAGGGCAGTAGGCCTACCCACACAACTGGGATACCATCTTTATCGGGAGACTATGGGGAATGCAGGGTCGGTGAAAGTTTGAGGATCCACACAGATTCCAGAAGTTTCTATGACAGAAATGCGATGAAAATGTGTTTTTTTTCAAAATTTGAGGTTTGCAAGGGATTCTGGGTAACAGAGCCTGGTGAAAACCACACAAGTCCCTCTATCCTGGATTCCCCTTGATGTCTAGTTTTCAAAAATGTATAGGTTTGCTAGGTTAACTTAGGTCCCGGCTGAGCTAGGGTTCAACATCCACAGCTAGGCATGTTGCAAAAATGGGTCAGTTTTCATTGCAAAAATGTGAGGTGTCCATGTTGTGTTCCGTGCCATTTCCTGTGGAGGGCAGTAGGCCTACCCACACAAGTGGGATACCATCTTTATCGGGAGACTATGGGGAATGCAGGGTGGGTGAAAGTTTGAGGATCCACGCAGATTCCAGTAGTTTCTATCACAGAAATGTGGGGAAATTGTGTTTTTTTTTCAAAATTTGAGGTTTGCAAGGGATTCTGGGTAACAGAACCTGGTGAAAACCACACAAGGCCCCCCATCCTGGAATCCCCTCGATGTCTAGTTTTAAAAAATGTATAGTTTTGCTAGGATAACCTAGGTCTTGGCTGAGCTAGGGTTCAACATCCACAGCTAGGCATATTGCAAAAAAGGGTCAGTTTTCATTGCAAAAATGTGATGTGTCCATGTTGTGTTCCGTGCCATTTCCTGTGGAGGGCAGTAGGCCTACCCACACAAGTGGGATACCATCTTTATCGGGAGACTATGGGGAATGCAGGGTGAGTGAAAGTTTGAGGATCCACGCAGATTCCAGAAGGTTCTATCACAGAAATGTGAGGAAAATGTGTTTTTTTTTCAAAATTTGAGGTTTGCAAGGGATTCTGGGTAACAGAACCTGGTGAAAGCCACACAAGGCCCCCCATCCTGGATTCCCCTCGATGTCTAGTTTAAAAAAATGTATAGTTTTGCTAGGTTAACCTTTGTCCCAGCTGAGCTAGGGTTCAACAACCACAGCTAGCCATATTGCAAAAAATGGTCGGTTTTCATTGCAAAATGTGATGTGTCCATGTTGTGTTCCGTGCCATTTCCTGTGGAGGGCAGTAGGCCTACCCACACAAGTGGGATACCATCGTTATCGGGAGACTATGGGGAATGCAGGGTGGGTGAAAGTTTGAGGATCCACGCAGGTTCCAGAAGTTTCTATGACAGAAATGTGATGAAAATGTTTTTTTTTTCTCCAAATTTGAGGTTTGCAAGGGATTCTGGGTAACAGAACCTGGTGAAAACCACACAAGGCCCCCCATCCTAGATTCCCCTCGATGTCTAGTTTTTAAAAATGTATAGTTTTGCTAGGTTAACCTAGGTCCCGGCTGAGATAGGGTTCAACATCCACAGCTAGGCATATTGCAAAAAAGGGTCAGTTTTCATTGCAAAAATGTGATGTGTCCATGTTGTGTTCCGTGCCATTTCCTGTGGAGGGCAGTAGGCCTACCCACACAAGTGGGATACCATCTTTATCGGGAGACTATGGGGAATGCAGGGTGGGTGAAAGTTTAAGGATCCACGCAGATTCCAGAAGTTTCTGTCCCAGAAATGTGAGGAAAATGTGGGTTTTTCAAAATTTGAGGTTTGCAAGGGATTCTGGGTAACAGAACCTGGTGAAAAACACACAAGGCCCCCCATCCTGGATTCCCCTCGATGTCTAGTTTTAAAAAATGTATAGTTTTGCTAGGTTAACCTAGGTCCCGACTGAGCTAGGGTTCAACATCCACAGCTAGGCATATTGCAAAAAAGGGTCAGTTTTCATTGCAAAAATGTGATGTGTCCATGTTGTGTTCCGTGCCATTTCCTGTGGAGGGCACTAGGCCTACCCACACAAGTGGGATACCATCTTTATCGGGAGACGATGGGGAATGCAGGGTGGGTGAAAGTTTGAGGATCCACGCAGATTCCAGAAGTTTCTATCACAGAAATGCGATGAAAATGTGTTTTTTTTCAAAATTTGAGGTTTGCAAGGGATTCTGGGTAACAGAGCCTGGTGAAAACCACACAAGTCCCCCTATCCTGGATTCCCCTCGATGTCTAGTTTTCAAAAATGTATAGGTTTGCTAGGTTAACTTAGGTCCCGGCTGAGCTAGGGTTCAACATCCACAGCTAGGCATGTTGCAAAAATGGGTCAGTTTTCATTGCAAAAATGTGAGGTGTCCATGTTGTGTTCCGTGCCATTTCCTGTGGAGGGCAATTGGCCTACCCACACAAGTGGGATACCATCTTTATCGGGAGACTATGGGGAATGCAGGGTGGGTGAAAGTTTGAGGATCCACACAGATTCCAGTAGTTTCTATCACAGAAATGTGGGGAAAATGTGTTTTTTTTCAAACTTTGAGGTTTGCAAGGGATTATGGGTAACAGAACCTGGTGAAACCCACACAAGGCCCCCCATCCTGGATTCCCCTCGATGTCTAGTTTTATAAAATGTATAGTTTTGCTGGTTAACCTAGGTCCCGGCTGAGCTAGGGTTCAACATCCACAGCTAGGCATATTGCAAAAAAGGGTCAGTTTTCATTGCAAAAATGTGATGTGTCCATGTTGTGTTCCGTGCCATTTCCTGTGGAGGGCAGTAGGCCTACCCACACAAGTGGGATACCATCTTTATCGGGAGACTATGGGGAATGCAGGGTGGGTGAAAGTTTGAGGATCCACACAGATTCCAGAAGTTTCTATCACAGAAATGCGATGAAAATGTATTTCTTTTTCAAAATTTGAGGTTTTCAAGGGATTCTGGGTAACAGAGCCTGGTGAAAACCACACAAGTCCCCCTATCCTGGATTCCCCTCGATGTCTAGTTTTCAAAAATGTATAGGTTTGCTAGGTTAACTTAGGTCCCGGCTGAGCTAGAGTTCAACATCCACAGCTAGGCATGTTGCAAAAAAGGGTCAGTTTTCATTGCAAAAATGTGATGTGTCCATGTTGTGTTCCGTGCCATTTCCTGTGGAGGGCAGTAGGCCTACCCACACAAGTGGAATACCATCTTTATCAGGAGACTATGGGGAATGCAGGGTGGGTGAAAGTTTGAGGATCCACGCAGATTCCAGAAGTTTCTATGACAGAAATGTGATGAAAATGTGTTTTTTTTTCAAAATTTGAGGTTTGCAAGGGATTCTGGGTAACAGAACCTGGTGAAAACCACACAAGTCCCCCCATCCTGGATTCCCCTTGATGTCTAGTTTTCAAAAATGTATAGGTTTGCTAGGTTAACCTAGGTCCCGGCTGGGCTAGGGTTCAACATCCACAACTAGGGATATTGCAAAAAAGGGTCAGTTTTCATTGCAAAAATGTGATGTGTCCATGTTGTGTTCCGTGCCATTTCCTGTGGAGGGCAGTAGGCCTACCCACACAAGTGGGATACCATCTTTATCGGGAGACTATGGGGAATGCAGGGTGGGTGAAAGTTTGAGGATCCACGCAGATTCCAGAAGGTTCTATCACAGAAATGTGAGGAAAATGTGTTTTCTTTTCAAAATTTGAGGTTTGCAAGGGATTCTGGGTAACAGAACCTGGTGAAAGCCACACAAGGCCCCCCATCCTGGATTCCCCTCGATGTCTAGTTTAAAAAATGTATAGTTTTGCTAGGTTAACCTAGGTCCCGGCTGAGCTAGGGTTCAACATCCACAGCTAGCCATATTGCAAAAAATGGTCGGTTTTCATTGCAAAATGTGATGTGTCCATGTTGTGTACCGTGCCATTTCCTGTGGAGGGCAGTAGGCCTACCCACACAAGTGGGATACCATATTTATCGGGAGACTATGGGGAATGCAGGGTGGGTGAAAGTTTGAGGATCCACGCAGTTTCCAGAAGTTTCTATCACAGAAATGTGAGGAAAATGTGTTTTTTTTCCAAAATGTGAGGTTTGCATCGGATTCTTGGTAACAGAACCTGGTGAAAACAACACAAGGCCCCCCATCCTGGATTCCCCTCGATGTCTAGTTTTAAAAAATTTATAGTTTTGCTAGGTTAACCTAGGTCTTGGCTGAGCTAGGGTTCAACATCCACAGCTAGGCATATTGCAAAAAAGGGTCAGTTTTCATTGCAAAAATGTGATGTGTCCATGTTGTGTTCCGTGCCATTTCCTGTGGAAGGCAGTAGGCCTACCCACACAAGTGGGATACCATCTTTATCGGGAGACTATGGGGAATGCAGGGTGGGTGAAAGTTTGAGGATCCACGCAGCTTTTAGAAGTTTCTAACACAGAAATGTAAGGAAAATGTGTTTTTTTTTTTAAAATTTGAGGTTTGCAAGGGATTCTGGGTAACAGAACCTGGTGAAACCCACACAAGGCCCCCCATCCTTGATTCCCTTCGATGTCCATTTCTAAAAAATGTATATTTTTGCTAGGTTAACCTAGGTTCCGGCTGAGCTAGGGTTCAGCATCCACAACTAGTGATATTGCAAAAAAGGGTCAGTTTTCATTGCAAAAATGTGATGTGTCCATGTTGTGTTCCGTGCCATTTCCTGTGGAGGGCACTAGGCCTACCCACACAAGTGGCATACCATCTTTATTGGGAGACTATGGGGAATGCAGGGTGGGTGAAAGTTTGAGGATCCACCCAGATTCGAGAAGTTTCTAACAGAGAAATGTGAGGAAAATGTGTTTTTTTTTCACAATTTGAGATTTGCAAGGGATTCTGGGTAACAGAACCTGGTGAAAACCACACAAGGCCCCCCATCCTGGATTCCCTCGATGTCTAGTTTTAAAAAATGTATAGTTTTGCTAGGTTAACCTAGGTCCCTGCTGAGCTAGGGTTCAACATCCACAGCTAGGCATATTGCAAAAAAGGGTCAGTTTTCATTGCAAAAATGTGATGTGTCCATGTTGTGTTCCGTGCCATTTCCTGTGGAGGGCAGTAGGCCTACCCACACAAGTGGGATATCATCTTTATCGGGAGACTATGGGGAATGCAGGGTGGGTGAAAGTTTGAGGATCCAAGCAGCTTTCAGAAGTTTCTAACACAGAAATGTAAGGAAAATGTGTTTTCTTTTTTAATTTGAGGTTTGCAAGGGATTCTGGGTAACAGAACCTGGTGAAACCCACATAAGGCCCCTCATCCTTGATTCCCCTCGATGTCTAGTTTTAAAAAATGTATAGTTTGCTAGGTTAACCTAGGTCCCGGCTGAGCTAGGGTTCAACATCCACAGCTAGGCATATTGCAAAAAAGGGTCAGTTTTCATTGCAAAAATGTGATGTGTCCATGTTGTGTTCCGTGCCATTTCCTGTGGAGGGCAGTAGGCCTACCCACACAAGTGGGATACCATCTTTATCGGGAGACTATGGGGAAAGCAGGGTGGGTGAAAGTTTGAGGATCCACACAGATTCCAGAAGGTTCTATCACAGAAATGTGATGAAAATGTGTTTTTTTTTCAAAATTTGAGGTTTGCAAGGGAATCTGGGTAACAGAACCTGGTGAAAACCACACAAGGCCCCCCATCCTGGATTCCCCTCGATGTTTAGTTTTAAAAATGTATAGTTTTGCTAGGTTAACCTAGATCCCGGCTGAGATAGTGTTCAACATCCACAGCTAGGCATATTGCAAAAAGGATCAGTTTTCATTGCAAAAATGTGATGTGTTCATGTTGTGTTCCGTGCCATTTCCTGTGGAGGGCAGTAGGCCTACCCACACAAGTGGGATACCATCTTTATCGGGAGACTATGCGGAATGCAGGGTCGGTGAAAGTTTGAGGATCCACACAGATTCCAGAAGTTTCTATGACAGAAATGCGATGAAAATGTGTTTTTTTTCAAAATTTGAGGTTTGCAAGGGATTCCGGGTAACAGAGCCTGGTGAAAACCACACAAGTCCCTCTATCCTGGATTCCCCTCGATGTCTAGTTTTCAAAAATTTATAGGTTTGCTAGGTTAACTTAGGTCCCGGCTGAGCTAGGGTTCAACATCCACAGCTAGGCATGTTGCAAAAATGGGTCAGTTTTCATTGCAAAAATGTGAGGTGTCCATGTTGTGTTCCGTGCCATTTCCTGTGGAGGGCAATAGGTCTACCCACACAAGTGGGATACCATCTTTATCGGGAGACTATGGGGAATGCAGGGTGGGTGAAAGTTTGAGGATCCACGCAGATTCCAGTAGTTTCTATCACAGAAATGTGGGGAAAATGTGTTTTTTTTTCAAAATTTGAGGTTTGCAAGGGATTCTGGGTAACAGAACCTGGTGAAACCCACACAAGGCCCCCCCATCCTGGATTCCCCTCGATGTCTAGTTTTATAAAATGTATAGTTTTGCTGGTTAACCTAGGTCCCGGCTGAGCTAGGGTTCAACATCCACAGCTAGGCATATTGCAAAAAAGGGTCAGTTTTCATTGCAAAAATGTGATGTGTCCATGTTGTGTTCCGTGCCATTTCCTGTGGAGGGCAGTAGGCCTACCCACACAAGTGGGATACCATCTTTATCGGGAGACTATGGGGAATGCAGGGTGAGTGAAAGTTTGAGGATCCACGCAGATTCCAGAAGTTTCTATCACAGAAATGTGAGGAAAATGTTTTTTTTTTCAAAATTTGAGGTTTGCAAGGGATTCTGGGTAACAGAACCTGGTGAAATCCACACAAGGCCCCCCATCCTGGATTCCCCTCGATGTCTAGTTTTAAAAAATGTATAGTTTTGCTAGGTTAACCTAGGTCCCGGCTGAGCTAGGGTTCAACATCCACAGCTAGCCATATTGCCAAAAATGGTCGGTTTTCATTGCAAAATGTGATGTGTCCATGTTGTGTTCCGTGCCATTTCCTGTGGAGGGCAGTAGGCCTACCCACACAAGTGGGATACCATCGTTATCGGGAGACTATGGGGAATGCAGGGTGGGTGAAAGTTTGAGGATCCACGCAGGTTCCAGAAGTTTCTATGACAGAAATGTGATGAAAAAGTGTTTGTTTTCAAAATTTGAGGTTTGCAAGGGATTCTGGGCAACAGAACCTGGTGAAAACCACACAAGGACCCCCATCCTGGATTCCCCTCGATGTCTAGTTTTTAAAAATGTATAGTTTTGCTAGGTTAACCTAGGTCCCGGCTGAGCTAGGGTTCAACATCCACAGCTAGGCATATTGCAAAAAAGGGTCAGTTTTCATTGCAAAAATGTGATGTGTCCATGTTGTGTTCTGTGCCATTTCCTGTGGAGGGCAGTAGGCCTACCCACACAAGTGGGATACCATCTTTATCGGGAGACTATGGGGAATGCAGGGTGGGTGAAAGTTTAAGGATCCACGCAGATTCCAGAAGTTTCTGTCCCAGAAATGTGAGGAAAATGTGGGTTTTTTCAAAATTTGAGGTTTGCAAGGGATTCTGGGTAACAGAACCTGGTGAAAAACACACAAGGCCCCCCATCCTGGATTCCCCTCGATGTCTAGTTTTAAAAAATTTATAGTTTTGCTAGGTTAACCTAGGTCCCGACTGAGCTAGGGTTCAACATCCACAGCTAGGCATATTGCAAAAAAGGGTCAGTTTTCATTGCAAAAATGTGATGTGTCCATGTTGTGTTCCGTGCCATTTCCTGTGGAGGGCACTAGGCCTACCCACACAAGTGGGATACCATCTTTATCGGGAGACGATGGGGAATGCAGGGGGGGTGAAAGTTTGAGGATCCAAGCAGATTCCAGAAGTTTCTATGACAGGAATGCGATGAAAATGTGTGTTTTTTCAAAATTTGAGGTTTGCAAGGGATTCTGGGTAACAGAGCCTGGTGAAAACCACACAAGTCCCTCTATCCTGGATTCCCCTCAATGTCTAGTTTTCAAAAATGTATAGGTTTGCTAGGTTAACTTAGGTCCCGGCTGAGTTAGGGTTCAACATCCACAGCTAGGCATGTTGCAAAAATGGGTCAGTTTTCATTGCAAAAATGTGAGGTGTCCATGTTGTGTTCCGTGCCATTTCCTGTGGAGGGCAATAGGCCTACCCACACAAGTCGGATACCATCTTTATCGGGAGACTATGGGGAATGCAGGGTGGGTGAAAGTTTGAGGATCCACACAGATTCCAGTAGTTTCTATCACAGAAATGTGGGGAAAATGTTTTTTTTTTCAAACTTTGAGGTTTGCAAGGGATTCTGGGTAACAGAACCTGGTGAAACCCACACAAGGCCCCCCCATCCTGGATTCCCCTTGATGTCTAGTTTTATAAAATGTATAGTTTTGCTGGTTAACCTAGGTCCCGGCTGAGCTAGGGTTCAACATCCACAGCTAGGCATATTGCAAAAAAGGGTCGGTTTTCATTGCAAAAATGTGATGTGTCCATGTTGTGTTCCGTGCCATTTCCTGTGGAGGGCAGTAGGCCTACCCACACAAGTGGAATACCATCTTTATCGGGAGACTATGGGGAATGCAGGGTGGGTGAAAGTTTGAGGATCCACACAGATTCCAGAAGTTTCTATCACAGAAATGCGATGAATATGTGTTTCTTTTTTAAAATTTGAGGTTTGCAAGGGATTCTGGGTAACAGAGCCTGGTGAAAACCACACAAGTCCCCCCATCCTGGATTCCCCTCGATGTCTAGTTTTCAAAAATGTATAGGTTTTTCTAGGTTAACTTAGGTCCCGGCTGAGCTAGAGTTCAACATCCACAGCTAGGCATGTTGCAAAAAAGGGTCAGTTTTCATTGCAAAAATGTGATGTGTCCATGTTGTGTTCCGTGCCATTTCCTGTGGAAGGCAGTAGGCCTACCCACACAAGTGGAATACCATCTTTATCAGGAGACTATGGGGAATGCAGGGTGGGTGAAAATTTGAGGATCCACGCAGATTCCAGGAGTTTCTATGACAGAAATGTGAGGAAAATGTGGGGTTTTTTCAAAATTTGAGGTTTGCAAGGGATTCTGGGTAACAGAACCTGGTGAAAGCCACACAAGGCCCCACATCCTGGATTCCCCTCGATGTCTAGTTTTAAAAAATGTATAGTTTTGCTAGGTTAACATAGGTCCCGGCTGAGCTAGGGTTCAACATCCACAGCTAGCCATATTGCAAAAAATGGTCGGTTTTCATTGCAAAATGTGATGTGTCCATGTTGTGTTCCGTGCCATTTCCTGTGGAGGGCAGTAGGCCTACCCACACAAGTGGGATACCATATTTATCGGGAGACTATGGGGAATGCAGGGTGGGTGAAAGTTTGAGGATCCACGCAGTTTCCAGAAGTTTCTATCACAGAAATGTGAGGAAAATGTGTTTTTTTTCCAAAATGTGAGGTTTGCATCGGATTCTTGGTAACAGAACCTGGTGAAAACAACACAAGGCCCCCCATCCTGGATTCCCCTCGATGTCTAGTTTTAAAAAATTTATAGTTTTGCTAGGTTAACCTAGGTCCTGGCTGAGCTAGGGTTCAACATCCACAGCTAGGCCTATTGCAAAAAGGGTCAGTTTTCATTGCAAAAATGTGATGTGTCCATGTTGTGTTCGGTGCCATTTCCTGTGGAGGGCAGTAGGCCTACCCACACAAGTGGGATACCATCTTTATAGGGAGACTATGGGGAATGCAGGGTGGGTGAAAGTTTGAGGATCCACGCAGCTTTTAGAAGTTTCTAACACAGAAATGTAAGGAAAATGTTTTTGTTTTTTTTAATTTGAGGTTTGCAAGGATTCTGGGTAACAGAACCTGGTGAAACCCACATAAGGCCCCCCATCCTTGATTCCCCTCGATGTCTAGTTTGAAAAAATGTATAGTTTTGCTAGGTTAACCTAGGTCCCGGCTGAGCTAGGGTTCAACATCCACAGCTAGGCATATTGGAAAAAGGGTCAGTTTTCATTGCAAAAATGTGATGTGTCCATATTGTGTTCCGTGCCATTTCCTGTGGAGGGCAGTAGGCCTACCCACACAAGTGGGATACCATCTTTATAGGGAGACTATGGGGAATGCAGGGTGGGTGAAAGTTTGAGGATCCACGCAGCTTTCAGAAGTTTCTATCACAGAAATGCGATGAAAATGTGTTTTTTTCTCCAAAATTTGAGATTTGCAAGGGATTCTGGTAACAGAACCTGGTGAAACCCACACAAGGCCCCCATCCTTGATTCCCCTCGATGTCTAGTTTTAAAAAATGTATAGTTTGCTAGGTTAACCTAGGTCCCGGGTGAGCTAGGGTTCAACATCCACAGCTAGGCATATTGCAAAAAAGGGTCAGTTTTCATTGCAAAAATGTGATGTGTCCATGTTGTGTTCCGTGCCATTTCCTGTGGAGGGCACTAGGACTACCCACACAAGTGGGATACCATCTTTATCGGGAGACTATGGGGAATGCAGGGTGGGTGAATGTTTGAGGATCCACGCAGGTTCCAGAAATTTCTATGACAGAAATGTGATGAAAATGTGTTTTTTTTTCAAAATTTGAGGTTTGCAAGGGATTCTGGGTAACAGAACCAGGTGAAACCCACACAAGGCCCCCATCCTTGATTCCCCCTGAAGTCTAGTTCTAAAAAATGTATAGTTTTGCTAGGTTAACCTAGGTCCCGACTGAGCTAGGCATCCACAGCTAGGCATATTGCAAAAAAGGGTCAGTTTTCATTGCTAAAATGTGATGTGTCCATGTTGTGTTCGGTGCCATTTCCTGTGGAGGGCACTAGGACTACCCACACAAGTGGGATACCATCTTTATCGGGAGACTACGGGGAATGCAGGGTGGGTGAAAGTTTGAGGATCCACGCAGGTTCCAGAAGTTTCTATGACAGAAATGTGATGAAAATGTGTTTTTTTTCTAAATTTGAGGTTTGCAAGGGATTCTGGGTAACAGAACCTGGTGAAAACCACACAAGGCCCCCCATCCTGCATTCCCCTCGATGTCTAGTTTAAAAAAATGTATAGTTTTGCTAGGTTAACCTAGGTCCCGGCTGAGCTAGGGTTCAACATCCACAGCTAGGCATATTGCAAAAAAGTGTCAGTTTTCATTGCAAAAATGTGATGTGTCCATGTTGTGTTCCGTGCCATTTCCTGTGGAGGGCAGTAGGCCTACCCACACATGTGGGATACCATCTTTATCGGGAGACTATGGGGATTGCCGGGTGGGTGAAAGTTTGAGGTTCCACGCTGATTCCAAAAGTTTCTATCACAGAAATGTGAGGAAAATTTGTTGTTTTTTTCAAAATTTGAGGTTTGGGGATTCTGGGTAAAAGAACCTGGTGAAAACCACACAAGGCCCCCCATCCTTGATTCCCCTCGATGTCTAGTTTTAAAAAATGTATAGTTTGCTAGGTTAACCTAGGTCCCAGCTGAGCTAGGGTTCAACATCCACAGCTAGGCATATTGCAAAAAAGGGTCAGTTTTCATTGCAAAAATGTGATGTGTCCATGTTGTGTTCCGTGCCATTTCCTGTGGAGGGCAGTAGGCCTACCCACACAAGTGGGATACCATCTTTATAGGGAGACTATGGGGAATGCAGGGTGGGTGAAAGTTTGAGGATCCACGCAGCTTTCAGAAGTTTCTATGACAGAAATACGATGAAAATGGTTTTTTTTCAAAATTTAAGGTTTGCAAGGGATTCTGGGTAACAGAACCTGGTGAAAACCACACAAGTACCCCCATCCTGGATTCCCCTCGATGTCTAGGTTTCAAAAATGTATAGGTTTGCTAGGTTAACTTAGGTCCCGGCTGAGCTAGGGTTCAACATCCACAACTAGGGATATTGCAAAAAAGGGTCAGTTTTCATTGCAAAAATGTGATGTGTCCATGTTGTGTTCCGTGACATTTCCTGTGGAGGGCACTAGGCCTACCCACACAAGTGGGATACCATCTTTATCGGGAGACTATGGGGAATGCAGGGTGGGTGAAAGTTTGAGGATCCACGCAGATTCCAGAAGTTTCTATCACAGAAATGTGGGGAAATTGTGGTTTTTTTTCAAAATGTGAGGTTTGCAAGGGATTCTGGGTAACAGAACCTGGTGCAACCCACAAGGCCCCCCATCCTTGATTCCCCTCGATGTCTAGTTTTAAAAAATGTATAGTTTGCTAGGTTAACCTATGTCCTGGCTGAGCTAGGGTTCAACATCCACAGCTAGGCATATTGCAAAAAAGGGTCAGTTTTCATTGCAAAAATGTGATGTGTCCATGTTGTGTTCCGTGCCATTTCCTGGTGGAGGGCAGTAGGCCTACCCACACAAGTGGGATACCATCTTTATCGGGAGACTATGGGGAATGCAGGGTGGGTGAAAGTTTGAGGATCCACGCAGCTTTCAGAAGTTTCTATGACAGAAATATGATGAAAATGTGTGTTTTTTTCAAAATTTGAGGTTTGCAAGGGATTCTGGGTAACAGAACCTGGTGAAAACCACACAAGTCCCCCCATCCTGTATTCCCCTCGATGTCTAGTTTTAAAAAATGTATAGGTTTGCTAGGTTAACCTAGGTCCCGGCTGAGGTAGTGTTTAACATCCACAGCTAGGCATATTGCTAAAAGGGTCAGTTTTCATTGCAAAAATGTGATGTGTCCATGTTGTGTTCCGTGCCATTTCCTGTGGAGGGCAGTAAGCCTACCCAGACAAGTGGGATACCATCTTTATCGGGAGACTATGGGGAAAGCAGGGTGGGTGAAATTTTTAGGATCTACGCAGATTCCAGAAGTTTCTATCACAGAAATGTGGGGAAATTGTGTTTGTTTTTCAAAATTTGAGGTTTGCAAGGGATTCTGGGTAACAGAACCTGGTGAAAACCACACAAGGCCCCCATCCTGCATTCCCCTCGATGTCTAGTTTTAAAAAATGTATAGTTTTGCTAGGTTAACCTTGGTCCCGGCTGAGATAGGGTTCAACATCCACAGCTAGGCATATTGCAAAAAAGGGTCAGTTTTCATTGCAAAAATGTGATGTGTCCATGTTCTGTTCCGTGCCATTTCCTGTGGAGGGCACTAGGACTACCCACACAAGTGGGATACCATCTTTATCGGGAGACTATGAGGAATGCAGGGTGAGTGAGAGATTGAGGATCCACGCAGATTCCAGAAGTTTCTATCACAGAAATGTGGGGAAATTGTGTTTTTTTTTCAAATTTTGAGGTTTGCAAGGGATTCTGGGTAACAGAACCTGGTGAAAACCACACAAGGCCCCCCATCCTGCATTCCCCTCGATTTCTAGTTTAAAAAAATGTATAGTTTTGCAAGGTTAACCTAGGTCCCGGCTGAGCTAGGGTTCAACATCCACAGCTAGGCATATTGCAAAAAAGGGTCAGTTTTCATTGCAAAAATGTGTTGTGTCCATGTTGTGTTCCGTGCCATTTCCTGTGGAGGGCAGTAGGCCTACTCACACAAGTGGGATACCATCTTTATCGGGAGACTATGGGGAATGCAGGGTGGTTGAAAGTTTGAGGATCCACGCAGCTTTCAGAAGTTTCTATGACAGAAATGTGATGAAAATGTGTGTTTTTTTCAAAATTTAAGGTTTGCAAGGGATTCTGGGTAACAGAACCTGGTGAAAACCACACAAGTCCCCCCATCCTGAATTCCCCTCGATGTCTAGTTTTAAAAAATGTATAGGTTTGCTAGGTTAAGCTAGGTCCCGGCTGAGCTAGGGTTCAACATCCACAACTAGGGATATTGCAAAAAAGGGTCAGTTTTCATTGCAAAAAGTGTTGTGTCCATGTTGTGTTCCATGCCATTTTCCGTGGAGGGCACTAGGCCTACCCACACAAGTGGGATACCATCTTTATCGGGAGACTATGGGGAATGAGGAGGGTGAAAGTTTGAGGATCCACGCAGATTCCAGAAGTTTCTATCACAGAAATGTGAGGAAAATGTTTTTTTTTTCTTCAAAATTTGAGGTTTGCAAGGGATTCTGGGTAACAGAACCTGGTAAAAACCACACAAGGTCCCCATCCTGAATTCCCCTCGATGTCTAGTTTTAAAAAATTTATAGTTTTGCTAGGTTAACCTAGGTCTTGGCTGAGCTAGGGTTCAACATCCACAGCTAGCCATATTGCAAAAAATGGTCGGTTTTCATTGCAAAATGTGATGTGTCCATGTTGTGTTCCGTGCCATTTCCTGTGGAGGGCAGTAGGCCTACCCACACAAGTGGGATACCATATTTATCGGGAGACTATGGGGAATGCAGGGTGGGTGAAAGTTTGAGGATCCACGCAGTTTCCAGAAGTTTCTATGACAGAAATGTGAGGAAAATGTGGGGTTTTTTCAAAATTTGAGGTTTGCAAGGGATTCTGGGTAACAGAACCTGGTGAAAGCCACACAAGGCCCCACATCCTGGATTCCCCTCGATGTCTAGTTTTAAAAAATGTATAGTTTTGCTAGGTTAACATAGGTCCCGGCTGAGCTAGGGTTCAACATCCACAGCTAGCCATATTGCAAAAAATGGTCGGTTTTCATTGCAAAATGTGATGTGTCCATGTTGTGTTCCGTGCCATTTCCTGTGGAGGGCAGTAGGCCTACCCACACAAGTGGGATACCATATTTATCGGGAGACTATGGGGAATGCAGGGTGGGTGAAAGTTTGAGGATCCACGCAGTTTCCAGAAGTTTCTATCACAGAAATGTGAGGAAAATGTGTTTTTTTCCAAAATGTGAGGTTTGCATCGGATTCTTGGTAACAGAACCTGGTGAAAACAACACAAGGCCCCCATCCTGGATTCCCTCGATGTCTAGTTTTAAAAAATTTATAGTTTTGCTAGGTTAACCTAGGTCCTGGCTGAGCTAGGGTTCAACATCCACAGCTAGGCCTATTGCAAAAAGGGTCAGTTTTCATTGCAAAAATGTGATGTGTCCATGTTGTGTTCGGTGCCATTTCCTGTGGAGGGCAGTAGGCCTACCCACACAAGTGGGATACCATCTTTATAGGGAGACTATGGGGAATGCAGGGTGGGTGAAAGTTTGAGGATCCACGCAGCTTTTAGAAGTTTCTAACACAGAAATGTAAGGAAAATGTGTTGGTTTTTTTAAAATTTGAGGTTTGCAAGGGATTCTGGGTAACAGAACCTGGTGAAACCCACATAAGGCCCCCCATCCTTGATTCCCCTCGATGTCTAGTTTGAAAAAATGTATAGTTTTGCTAGGTTAACCTTGGTCCCGGCTGAGCTAGCGTTCAACATCCACAGCTAGGCATATTGCAAAAAAGGGTCAGTTTTCATTGCAAAAATGTGATGTGTCCATATTGTGTTCCGTGCCATTTCCTGTGGAGGGCAGTAGGCCTACCCACACAAGTGGGATACCATCTTTATAGGGAGACTATGGGGAATGCAGGGTGGGTGAAAGTTTGAGGATCCACGCAGCTTTCAGAAGTTTCTATCACAGAAATGCGATGAAAATGTGTTTTTTTCTCCAAAATTTGAGATTTGCAAGGGATTCTGGTAACAGAACCTGGTGAAACCTACACAAGGCCCCCCATCCTTGATTCCCCTCGATGTCTAGTTTTAAAAAATGTATAGTTTGCTAGGTTAACCTAGGTCCCGGGTGAGCTAGGGTTCAACATCCACAGCTAGGCATATTGCAAAAAAAGGGTCAGTTTTCATTGCAAAAATGTGATGTGTCCATGTTGTGTTCCGTGCCATTTCCTGTGGAGGGCACTAGGACTACCCACACAAGTGGGATACCATCTTTATCGGGAGACTATGGGGAATGCAGGGTGGGTGAATGTTTGAGGATCCACGCAGGTTCCAGAAATTTCTATGACAGAAATGTGATGAAAATGTGTTTTTTTCCCAAAATTTGAGGTTTGCAAGGGATTCTGGGTAACAGAACCAGGTGAAACCCACACAAGGCCCCCCATCCTTGATTCCCCTTGATGTCTAGTTCTAAAAAATGTATAGTTTTGCTAGGTTAACCTAGGTCCCGACGGAGCTAGGCATCCACAGCTAGGCATATTGCAAAAAAGGGTCAGTTTTCATTGCAAAAATGTGATGTGTCCATGTTGTGTTCGGTGCCATTTCCTGTGGAGGGCGGGGAATGCAGGGTGGATGAAAGTTTGAGGATCCACGCAGGTTCCAGAAGTTTCTATGACAGAAATGTGATGAAAATGTGTTTTTTTATAAGATTTGAGGTTTGCAAGGGATTCTGGGTAACAGAACCTGGTGAAAACCACACAAGGCCCCCCATCCTGCATTCCCCTCGATGTCTAGTTTAAAAAATGTATAGTTTTGCTAGGTTAACCTAGGTCCCGGCTGAGCTAGGGTTCAACATCCACAGCTAGGCATATTGCAAAAAGTGTCAGTTTTCATTGCAAAAATGTGATGTGTCCATGTTGTGTTCCGTACCATTTCCTGTGGAGGGCAGTAGGCCTACCCACACATGTGGGATACCATCTTTATCGGGAGACTATGGGGATTGCGGGTGGGTGAAAGTTTGAGGTTCCACGCAGATTACAAAAGTTTCTATCACAGAAATGTGAGGAAAATTTGTTTTTTTTTCAAAATTTGAGGTTTGGGGATTCTGGGTAAAAGAACCTGGTGAAAACCACACAAGGCCCCCATCCTTGATTCCCCTCGATGTCTAGTTTTAAAAAATGTATAGTTTTGCTAGGTTAACCTAGGTCCCAGCTGAGCTAGGGTTCAACATCCACAGCTAGGCATATTGCAAAAAAGGGTCAGTTTTCATTGCAAAAATGTGATGTGTCCATGTTGTGTTCCGTGCCATTTCCTGTGGAGGGCAGTAGGCCTACCCACACAAGTGGGATACCATCTTTATAGGGAGACTATGGGGAATGCAGGGTGGGTGAAAGTTTGAGGATCCACGCAGCTTTCAGAAGTTTCTATGACAGAAATACGATGAAAATGGTTTTTTTTTCAAAATTTAAGGTTTGCAAGGGATTCTGGGTAACAGAACCTGGTGAAAACCACACAAGTACCCCCATCCTGGATTCCCCTCGATGTCTAGGTTTCAAAAATGTATAGGTTTGCTAGGTTAACTTAGGTCCCGGCTGAGCTAGGGTTCAACATCCACAACTAGGGATATTGCAAAAAAGGGTCAGTTTTCATTGCAAAAATGTGATGTGTCCATGTTGTGTTCCGTGACATTTCCTGTGGAGGGCACTAGGCCTACCCACACAAGTGGGATACCATCTTTATCGGGAGACTATGGGGAATGCAGGGTGGGTGAAAGTTTCAGGATCCACGCAGATTCCAGAAGTTTCTATCACAGAAATGTGGGGAAATTGTGGTTTTTTTCAAAATGTGAGGTTTGCAAGGGATTCTGGGTAACAGAACCTGGTGCAACCCACAAGGCCCCCATCCTTGATTCCCCTCGATGTCTAGTTTTAAAAAATGTATAGTTTGCTAGGTTAACCTATGTCCTGGCTGAGCTAGGGTTCAACATCCACAGCTAGGCATATTGCAAAAAAGGGTCAGTTTTCATTGCAAAAATGTGATGTGTCCATGTTGTGTTCCGTGCCATTTCCTGGTGGAGGGCAGTAGGCCTACCCACACAAGGGGGATACCATCTTTATCGGGAGACTATGGGGAATGCAGGGTGGGTGAAAGTTTGAGGATCCACGCAGCTTTCAGAAGTTTCTATGACAGAAATATGATGAAAATGTGTGTTTTTTCAAAATTTGAGGTTTGCAAGGGATTCTGGGTAACAGAACCTGGTGAAAACCACACAAGTCCCCCATCCTGTATTCCCCTCGATGTCTAGTTTTAAAAAATGTATAGGTTTGCTAGGTTAACCTAGGTCCCGGCTGAGGTAGTGTTTAACATCCACAGCTAGGCATATTGCTAAAAAGGGTCAGTTTTCATTGCAAAAATGTGATGTGTCCATGTTGTGTTCCGTGCCATTTCCTGTGGAGGGCAGTAAGCCTACCCAGACAAGTGGGATACCATCTTTATCGGGAGACTATGGGGAAAGCAGGGTGGGTGAAATTTTTAGGATCTACGCAGATTCCAGAAGTTTCTATCACAGAAATGTGGGGAAATTGTGTTTGTTTTTCAAAATTTGAGGTTTGCAAGGGATTCTGGGTAACAGAACCTGGTGAAAACCACACAAGGCCCCCCATCCTGCATTCCCCTCGATGTCTAGTTTTAAAAAATGTATAGTTTTGCTAGGTTAACCTTGGTCCCGGCTGAGATAGGGTTCAACATCCACAGCTAGGCATATTGCAAAAAAGGGTCAGTTTTCATTGCAAAAATGTGATGTGTCCATGTTCTGTTCCGTGCCATTTCCTGTGGAGGGCACTAGGACTACCCACACAAGTGGGATACCATCTTTATCGGGAGACTATGGGGAATGCAGGGTGGGTGAAAGATTGAGGATCCACGCAGATTCCAGAAGTTTCTATCACAGAAATGTGGGGAAATTGTGTTTTTTTCAAATTTTGAGGTTTGCAAGGGATTCTGGGTAACAGAACCTGGTGAAAACCACACAAGGCCCCCATCCTGCATTCCCCTCGATTTCTAGTTTAAAAAAATGTATAGTTTTGCAAGGTTAACCTAGGTCTTGGCTGAGCTAGGGTTCAACATCCACAGCTAGGCATATTGCAAAAAAGGGTCAGTTTTCATTGCAAAAATGTGTTGTGTCCATGTTGTGTTCCGTGCCATTTCCTGTGGAGGGCAGTAGGCCTACTCACACAAGTGGGATACCATCTTTATCGGGAGACTATGGGGAATGCAGGGTGGTTGAAAGTTTGAGGATCCACGCAGCTTTCAGAAGTTTCTATGACAGAAATATGATGAAAATGTGTGTTTTTTCAAAATTTAAGGTTTGCAAGGGATTCTGGGTAACAGAACCTGGTGAAAACCACACAAGTTCCCCAATCCTGAATTCCCCTCGATGTCTAGTTTTAAAAATGTATAGGTTTGCTAGGTTAACCTAGGTCCCGGCTGAGCTAGGGTTCAACATCCACAACTAGGGATATTGCAAAAAAGGGTCAGTTTTCATTGCAAAAGTGTTGTGTCCATGTTGTGTTCCATGCCATTTTCCGTGGAGGGCACTAGGCCTACCCACACAAGTGGGATACCATCTTTATCGGGAGACTATGGGGAATGAGGAGGGTGAAAGTTTGAGGATCCACGCAGATTCCAGAAGTTTCTATCACAGAAATGTGAGGAAAATGTTTTTTTTCTTCAAAATTTGAGGTTTGCAAGGGATTCTGGGTAACAGAACCTGGTAAAAACCACACAAGGTCCCCATCCTGAATTCCCCTCGATGTCTAGTTTTAAAAATTTATAGTTTTGCTAGGTTAACCTAGGTCTTGGCTGAGCTAGGGTTCAACATCCACAGCTAGGCATATTGCAAAAAGGGTCAGTTTTCATTGCAAAAATGTGATGTGTCCATGTTGTGTTCTGTGCCATTTCCTGTGGAAGGCAGTAGGCCTACCCACACAAGTGGGATACCATCTTTATCGAGAGACTATGGGGAATGCAGGGTGGGTGACATTTTGAGGATCCACGCAGCTTTCAGAAGTTTCTAACACAGAAATGTAAGGAAAATGTGTTTTTTTTTAAAATTTGAGGTTTGCAAGGGATTTTGGGTAACAGAACCTGGCGAGACCCACATAAGGCCCCCCATCGTTGATTCCCCTCGATGTCAAGTTTTAAAACATGTATAGTTTGCTAGGTTAACCTAGGTCCCGGCTGAGCTAGGGTTCAACATACACAGCTAGACATATTGCAAAAAAGGGACAGTTTTCATTGCAAAAATGTGATGTGTCCATGTTGTGTTCCGTGCCATTTCCTGTGGAGGGCAGTAGGCCTACCCACAAAAGTGGGATACCATCTTTATTGGGAGATTATGGAGAATGCAGGGTGGGTGAAAGTTTGAGGATCCACGCAGCTTTCAGTAGTTTCTAACACAGAAATGTAAGGAAAATGTGTTTTTTTTTCTCAAAATTTGAGGTTTGCAAGGGATTCTGGGTAACAGAACCAGGTGAAACCTACACAAGTCCCCCCATCCTGGTTTCCCCTCGATGTCTAGGTTTCAAAAATCTATAAGTTTTCTAGGTTAACCTAGGTCCCGGCTGAGCTAGGGTTCAACATCCACAACTAGGGATATTGCAAAAATGGGTCAGTTTTCATTGCAAAAATGTGATGTGTCCATGTTGAGTTCCGTGCCATTTCCTGTGGAGGGCAGTAGGCCTACCCACACATGTGGGATACCATCTTTATCAGGAGACTATGGGGATTGCAGGGTGGGGGAAAGTTTGAGGTTCCACGCAGATTCCAAAAGTTTCTATCACAGAAATGTAAGGAAAATGTGTTTTATTTTCAAAATTTGAGGTTTGAAAGGGATTCTGGGTAACAGAACCAGGTGAAACTCACACAAGGCCCCCCATCCTTGATTCCCCTCGATGTCCATTTCTAAAAAATTTATATTTTTGCTAGGTTAACCTAGGTCCTGGCTGAGCTAGGGTTCAGCATCCACAACTAGTGATATTGCAAAAAAGGGTCAGTTTTCATTGCAAAAATGTGATGTGTCCATGTTGTGTCCCGTGCCATTTCCTGTGGAGGGCAGTATGCCTACCCACACAAGTGGCATACCATCTTTATTGGGAGACTATGGGAAATGCAGGGTGGGTGAAAGTTTGAGGATCCACGCAGATTCGAGAAGTTTCTAACAGAGAAATGTGAGGAAAATGTGTTTTTTTTTCACAATTTGAGATTTGCAAGGGATTCTGGGTAACAGAACCTGGTGAAAACCACACAAGGCCCCCCATCCTGCATTCCCCTCGATTTCTAGTTTAAAAAAATGTATAGTTTTGCAAGGTTAACCTAGGTCCCGGCTGAGCTAGGGTTCAACATCCACAGCTAGGCATATTGCAAAAAAGGGTCAGTTTTCATTGCAAAAATGTGTTGTGTCCATGTTGTGTTCCGTGCCATTTCCTGTGGAGGGCAGTAGGCCTACTCACACAAGTGGGATACCATCTTTATCGGGAGACTATGGGGAATGCAGGGTGGGTGAAAGTTTGAGGATCCACGCAGCTTTCAGAAGTTTCTATGACAGAAATATGATGAAAATGTGTGTTTTTTTCAAAATTTAAGGTTTGCAAGGGATTCTGGGTAACAGAACCTGGTGAAAACCACACAAGTCCCCCCATCCTGGATTCCCCTCGATGTCTAGTTTTAAAAAATGTATAGGTTTGCTAGGTTAACCTAGGTCCCGGCTGAGCTAGGGTTCAACATCCACAACTAGGGATATTGCAAAAAAGGCTCAGTTTTCATTGCAAAAATGTGTTGTGTCCATGTTGTGTTCCATGCCATTTTCTGTGGAGGGCACTAGGCCTACCCACACAAGTGGGATACCATCTTTATCGGGAGACTATGGGGAATGAGGAGGGTGAAAGTTTGAGGATCCACGCAGATTCCAGAAGTTTCTCTCACAGAAATGTGAGGAAAATGTTTTTTTTTCAAAATTTGAGGTTTGCAAGGGATTCTGGGTAACAGAACCTGGTGAAAACCACACAAGGTCCCCATCCTGAATTCCCCTCGATGTCTAGTTTTAAAAAATGTATAGTTTTGCTAGGTTAACCTAGGTCTTGGCTGAGCTAGGGTTCAACATCCACAGCTAGGCATATTGCAAAAAAGGGTCAGTTTTCATTGCAAAAATGTGATGTGTCCATGTTGTGTTCCGTGCCATTTCCTGTGGAAGGCAGTAGGCCTACCCACACAAGTGGGATACCATCTTTATCGAGAGACTATGGGGAATGCAGGGTGGGTGACATTTTGAGGATCCACGCAGCTTTCAGAAGTTTCTAACACAGAAATGTAAGGAAAATGTGTGTTTTTTTTTTTTTAATTTGAGGTTTGCAAGGGATTCTGGGTAACAGAACCTGGCGAGACCCACATAAGGCCCCCCATCCTTGATTCCCCTCGATGTCAAGTTTTAAAACATGTATAGTTTGCTAGGTTAACCTAGGTCCCGGCTGAGCTAGGGTTCAACATACACAGCTAGACATATTGCAAAAAAGGGACAGTTTTCATTGCAAAAATGTGATGTGTCCATGTTGTGTTCCGTGCCATTTCCTGTGGAGGGCAGTAGGCCTACCCACAAAAGTGGGATACCATCTTTATTGGGAGATTATGGAGAATGCAGGGTGGGTGAAAGTTTGAGGATCCACGCAGCTTTCAGTAGTTTCTAACACAGAAATGTAAGGAAAATGTGTTTTTTTTTCAAAATTTGAGGTTTGCAAGGGATTCTGGGTAACAGAACCAGGTAAAACCTACACAAGTCCCCCCATCCTGGTTTCCCCTCGATGTCTAGGTTTCAAAAATCTATAAGTTTTCTAGGTTAACCTAGGTCCCGGCTGAGCTAGGGTTCAACATCCACAACTAGGGATATTGCAAAAATGGGTCAGTTTTCATTGCAAAAATGTGATGTGTCCATGTTGAGTTCCGTGCCATTTCCTGTGGAGGGCAGTAGGCCTACCCACACATGTGGGATACCATCTTTATCAGGAGACTATGGGGATTGCAGGGTGGGTGAAAGTTTGAGGTTCCACGCAGATTCCAAAAGTTTCTATCACAGAAATGTGAGGAAAATGTGTTTTTTTTTCAAAATTTGAGGTTTGCAAGGGATTCTGGGTAACAGAACCAGGTGAAACTCACACAAGGCCCCCCATCCTTGATTCCCCTCGATGTCCATTTCTAAAAAATGTATATTTTTGCTAGGTTAACCTAGGTCCCGGCTGAGCTAGGGTTCAGCATCCACAACTAGTGATATTGCAAAAAAGGGTCAGTTTTCATTGCAAAAATGTGATGTGTCCATGTTGTGTCCTGTGCCATTTCCTGCGGAGGGCAGTATGCCTACCCACACAAGTGGCATACCATCTTTATTGGGAGACTATGGGGAATGCAGGGTGGGTGAAAGTTTGAGGATCCACGCAGATTTGAGAAGTTTCTAACAGAGAAATGTGAGGAAAATGTGTTTTTTTTTCACAATTTGAGATTTGCAAGGGATTCTGGGTAACAGAACCTGGTGAAACCACACAAGGCCCCCCATCCTGGATTCCCTCGATGTCTAGTTTTAAAAAATGTATAGTTTTGCTAGGTTAACCTAGGTCCCGGCTGTGAGAAGTTGGCCTGGCATATGCTGTCCACTAATTATAGTGGGCACCTTGCACCAGTCCAAATCGACTCTTATGGTAGGTAGGTTAAAGACAACCTTATTGAAAGCTATCCTAGTGGTAGCTGTGGAGAGCAGCCTTCAGGCTAAGTCTTGAAGGAATGTAAAGCAGCTTGTTTTACCAGTCTATAATCTCTTGAGTGACCAAATGAAAGAGCACCACACCAGGTATATATTCAAAATATATGTATTTATTACTAAACACACCCCTCTAGTCTCTTTATGAGGCTAGAGTTCGAAATACATAGGTTATAAGATCTTAAGTCACAGTAATAGCACAAATACACGTTTGGGCCCTAGGGGCGTACCAAACCATATACCAATAAAGTGGTATGCGAACCACGACTGAACTAGACACTAGGCCTAGAGCCTCTAGAAGTGCTTGGACCACAAGGAACCACCCAAGGTAGTGACACAGGGGACCCACGGGAGACGCGTGCAGTGTAAATACACAACCGCGATACGCCGTTAACTTCTATGGAGAAAGTCGGAATCGGGAAAATAGAGGAAAGGGACACTTTAAAAAGGACTAGGACAAAACCCTTTGAGATCTAGGACTTTGAAGAGTCTCTACCCACGGGAGCACCGGAGTACTCGTGTTACCTCACCCAGGGAAGCCGGGTGCATAGGTGCCTTTCGGGGTCGGGTTTCGTCGTCGTTTCTTATGGCGATCTGCTGCAAAGTGCTGCTGGCGACCAGGAGAAAAGTGTCCGGGTGGATCCAAGAGTGGATCGGAGTTCTGGAGAACCTGAAAGCAGAGGGGACAGAGTCTGGGTCACTAGCCAGTGACCAGGAAGGCGATGGACAGATGCCCACCGATGTCGAGTGCTTCAGATTCGATGACGGTCGTCTTGACTCTTCAGCCACGAGGTCCAGGAGGCGTTGTCGGTGACCAGGAGCAGGATTCGGGCTGTTGCTCGATGTCTGTCGAGTGCAGAGGTGTCGGCGACCAGATTGGACCCAACAAGCCTTGGCAACGGCAAGTCTCGAGTAAGATGTAGATCGTCGATGATGCAGACCAGCAAGGTCTGGGGAACTCACCCAGCAAGGGTAAGTGAGGGCAGGCCTGGAGCAACCAGACTGCCAAGTAAAGAAAAGATTGGCCTTCGGTAGGGCTACTAGCCAACGGGCTAGCGACCGCGAAGGAGCCTCGTGATGCCGCACGTGGAGCTGGCTTACAGGACACTCGTGGAGTGGGGGCCAGTGATCTTCGGTGCAGGTGGTGCTGGAGGCTAGGGCTACTCGGAGCCCAAAGCACGACTTCTTGGGAGACCCAGAAGATGGTGCACTTGCAAGTGTGCTCGGTGTCCAGGGGTCACGGTCTCAAGTCACCCACGATAGCCACGGGCCTCAGCTTTGCTGGGGACTCAGGGTAGCCTCGGGAAGTCTGAGAATCCACCTCTGGTGATGCGATGACTTCGGCGTCCGACAGGAGCTTCAGTGATGCGAACCGGACAGATGCTTCTTTGGTGCCTGCCAAGCAGGGGAGTCACTCCTTGACCCCAAGGGAGATTCTTCAGTCCTCTAATCTTGTCGTAGAGCATCGAAGGTCCAGGATTCCGTGTCAGAGTTTCGTCCAGGTATAATCTAAAGTCCTAAGGACTGGGTTCCTACCTTTATTCCAAAAATAGGGGATGGACTACTCTGTGGCCCCACCTATGGGTGGGTCAGGGCAGAGGGGTGGCTACACCCCTTTCCCTTTGTCCAGTTCGCGCCAAAGCAGGGGCTGCAAGCCCTGATCCGGTTTGAACTGGGGTATGCACTAGGGACACCAAATGTGCCCCCAGTGCAGGACTTCAAAGCACCCGAAAGTGCTCCCGCCCAGCCCCAATACACATTGTCCTGTCTGGGGAGGTGGTCACACCTCCCTGGGACAGAAACCTATTGTCCAGGCCTCCCCTGCCGGAGTTTCGTCCAGCAGCAGGAGGCCAGACTCGTGTCTGTGGCAGCAGCATCCATTTTGTGATGCCAGGGCTCTGGAAAGAAGTTACCGGACTCGTCAGAGTTAACATGCCTTTCCCTCTAGAAGGGTGGAATGCTACCCCCGCCGCCAGGATTGGCGGGGGGTAGTATTCCAAGATGTTTGACACCAAACACGACATGTTTTGGTGCAGCCATTCCATAGTTAGCATTTTACCGCGAGGATATAATGCGTTTAAGAGTATATGGTCAGGCTGCACTACAAACAGCATCAGAGATGGTCTCCGAACGCTGCAGAGGGGCCCTGCTCATGCAGGGGCACCCTCTCACATAGGAACCATGCACTCTGCCTTTAGGATTGATAAGGCCTGCCTTAGGAGTGACTTATAGGTTTATATGTGTGTATGCTTTTAGTGATATAGGTAACCTATACCACAGCAAGGGGTGCATGCACCACCTTGCCCAGGCTGCAGTAGCAGACCTGTGGTGTCAGTTTGGATGGCCTACCAGGGGTGGCATAATACCTGCTGCAGCCCCTGGCAGGTCCTCTGAGGTACCTATGCCCTTGGTACATAGTATACCATATACTAGGGACTTACAAGGGCACTCCAGATCCCAATCAGTGATGTGCCTAAGGCACATGGAGACCCTTTTAAAGAGGAAACAGCTAGGCTGGGGTTCTGAATAGCAGGGCCCCAGCCAGACTAATGTCGAAAACCAGTGAAGTATCAGCAAAAGTGGGGGTACCCCTGTGAAGCAGATCCTACTCTCCTACACAACCCCCCAAACGTAGGGACATTAAACTAACCTTGCCCAGTTAAGTCTTCATGTTCTAAGTGGAAATACCTAGAGAGTCCATCTGCATTCGCATGGTTACTCCCAGGCCTATGTTCCACTGTAAAGTCCATCCCCTGTAGGAAATGGACCACCTAAGCAGTTTGGGGTTTTCACCCTTCATTTGTTTTAGCCATAAGAGGGGCTTATGGTCTGTCTGAACCAGGAAGTGTGTACCAAACAAGTATGGCCTCAACTTCTTCAGAGCCCAGACCACAGCAAAGGCCTCCCTCTCTATGGCTGACCAACGTTTCTCTCTAGGGGTCAGCCTTCTGCTAATAAAAGCTACTGGCTGATCCTGACCTTCTTCATTCAATTGTGACAGTACAGCCCCTACCCCCAATTCAGATGCATCTGTTTGGACAATGAACTTCTTGGAGTAATCAGGACTCTGCAGAATTGGAGCAGTGCACATGGCCTGCTTGAGGTCATCAAATGCCTTTTGACAGCTAACTGTCCACTGAACCTTTTGGGCATTTTCTTAGAAGTTAAGTCATTCAAGGGTGTCACTATTGATCCATACCCCTTGACAAATCTCCTATAGTACCCAGTCAGGCCTAAGAAGGCTCTCACCTGAGTCTGGGTAGTTGGAGCAGTCCAGTCCATGATGGTCTGGATCTTGCTCTGCAAAGGTTGAACCTGGCCTCCACCCACAAGGTGGCCCAGGTACACAACCTGACTCTGCCCTATCTGGCACTTAGTGGCCTTGATAGTCAGGCCTGCCTTTTGCAGGGCCTGTAAAACATTCCTGAGGTGGACCAGGTGATCCTCCCAGGTGGAGCTAAAGACAGCAATATCATCTAGATAAGCTGCGCTATAGGCCTCCAGTCCTGTGAGAACTGTGTTCACCAACCTCTGGAAAGTGGCAGGTGCATTTTTCAGACCAAAGGGCATCACCACAAATTGATAATGCCCACTAGGGGTTGAAAATGCTGTTTTGGGCTTTGCAGCATCAGCTAGTCTGATCTGCCAGTAGCCAGCTGTTAGGTCAAATGTGCTGAGATATTTGGCAGAGGCCAAAGTATCTATGAGCTCATCTGCCCTGGGTATTGGATGGGCATCAGTCCTAGTGACTGCATTGAGGCCCCTGTAGTCTACACAAAACCTCATCTCTCTTTTCCCACCACTGGTGTGAGGTTTAGGTACTAGGACTACTGGACTAGCCCAAGGGCTATCTGAGGGCTCAATCACTCCCAATTCCAACATCTTCTGGACTTCAGTCCTGATACAGTCCCTGACATGGTCAGGTTGCCTATAAATCTTGTTTTTAATAGGCAGACTGTCCCCAGTGTCCACTTCATGAGTGCACCAGGTGGTCTGACTGGGTGTCAGAGAAAACATATGTCTAAACTGATTGAGGACTTGCCTGCAATCAGTTTGTTGCTAGGTAGTGAGGCTGCCTGCCAAGGCTGCACCATCAACTGACCCATCGTCAGGGTTCTGTGAGAGCAGGTCAGGGAGTGGGTCACTCTCTTCCTCCTGCCCTTCATCAGTAGCCATGAGCAAGCCCATGTCTGCCCTGTCCACATATGGCTTAAGTCTGTTGACATGGAGAACCCTGTGGGGACTCCTGGGTGTTCCCAGGTCTACTAAGTAAGTGACCTCACCCTTCTGCTCAACAATAGTGTGGGGTCCACTCCATTTGTCTTGGAGAGCTGCTGGGGCCACTGGCTCCAACACCCACACCTTCTGTCCTGGCTGGTAAACAGTTAGGACAGCCTTTTGGTCATGCCAGGCCTTTTGAAGTTCCTGGCTAGCCTCAAGGTTTTTGGTTGCCTTTTTCATGTACTCAGCCATCCTGGAGCGGAGACCAAGTACATAGTCCACTATATCTTGCTTTGGGGGCTTGAGAGGTAACTCCCATCCTTCCTTCACCAAGCACAGTGGACCCCTCACAGGGTGGCCAAACAGAAGTTCAAAAGGGCTGTAACCAACCCCCTTCTGAGGCACCTCCTATATGCGAATAAAAGGCAGGGCAAGAGTATGTCCCATCTACGCCTAAGCTTTTCTGGGAGCCCTTTAATCATGCCCTTTAAGGTTTTGTTGAATCTCTCAACTAAACCATTGCATTGTGGGTGATAGGGTGTGGTGAACTTATAAGTAACTCCACACTCCTTCCACATTGCTTTTAAGTACCCAGACATGAAGTTTGCACCCCTGTCTGATACCACCTCCTTAGGAAAGCCCACTCTTGAGAAAATTCCCAGGAGGGCCCTTGCCACCACAGGTGCTGTAGTGGTCCTAAGGGGTATAGCCTCTGGATACCTGGTGGCATGATCCACTACCACCAGTATAAATCTGTGCCCAGATGCTGTTTGGGGATCCATGGGACCAACAATGTCAATCCCTACCCTCTCAAAGGGCACCCCCACCACAGGTAGTGGTATCAGGGGGCCTTTGTAGTGCCACCTGCTTTGCCACTGGCTTGGCAGGTTACACAGGAAGCGACAAAACTCCTTGCTGTCTTCAGACATGTGGGGCCAGTGAAAGTGAGGGACAATTCTGTCCCAAGTCTTGTTCTGGCCCAGGTGTCCT